>JAHKKF010490961.1:0-10156 GCA_019740295.1 Labeo calbasu | reverse complement strand
TCCTTCTTCTCCTTCTTATTCTCCTGCTCCTCCTTCTCCTCCTCCTCCTCCTCATTCTTCTTCTTTTATTTCTTATTCTTCCTTTCCTCCTGCTCCTCCTCCTTCTTATCCTCCTCCTTCTCCTTCTGCTCCTTCTCCTCCTCCTTTGTCATCTTCGCATTCTTCTTGTTCTCCTCCTCCTTTTCTTCTCCTTCATTCTCTCCTTCTTCTTCTTTTTTTCTCCCCCTTCTCCTTCTCCTCCTCCTCCTCCTCCTCCTCCTTTTTCTCCATCTCCTTCTTTAATGAAATTACATTAGATCAGGTTACTGACATTTTGTGGAATTTATTGTTTGTTAGTGTGTGTTTGTTTGCTGAACTGCAGGAAATAAATTAAGTTTTGCTTTTGTTCAGGTAGGTCAACTTTTTGTAGAGCCTGAGGAAAAGCTGTAATTACTGAGGTAAAATCTTTGCAGTAGTTTCCATTGTCAACATGGAAAAATGTGTACCGTTCCTCCTTAAATGTACTTCTAGTATGTTTAGGACGTTACATAGCAGAACCACCACATGCTACCGTCCAGTACACAAACTCTATTCCTCTTCCTCTCCTTCATTTCTTTAGGCTCCGTTCCTAAACACATGCTGCGTCCAGCTATACTCACATAAGCAGAAATGCAGCTGGGATCGATTTAGGTTTTGTTGTGTGTTTGTGTGATTATAGTGTCTGTAGGCATGCATGAAATTAGTGAGTGATTAGTGTGGCTCACTGCTGAGTATCTGGAGCGAAGCTTTACTGGGAGAGCAGTAAGGCTGAGACGTCCAGCTGGGATTTACCTCACTCTGTTCTTTTTCTGTTTCTCTAGAGCTTTTTCCCCGTATCTTCCATATTTCTCTCTTTCTGTCTTTTAAGTGTTGTCCCATCTCCCTTCAAACAGTTGGATGAGAAGGATGATTCTTCTCTTTTTCCAGCACTCTTTGCAGGGAGTGTTCGGGAAATAGACGAATGAAACAGCAGGCCTCACTCCAAGTTTTTTTCTTTTTTTCTTCTTCCTAACCCATTTAGCATTCACATCAACATTTACGGGTAGTTTTGGGGATGGGAATGTCTTCAGAGATGGTTTGTGTGTGTGTGTATGTGTTTGCCTCCTGCTGTGGCTGTCTGTCAGACTCTGACCCTGACCCCTCCAGAGCTCCTGCACTAATATTTATTTAATTTCAAATGGCCAGCACAATGCCGAGAGGTCAGAGAGGAATAACAATCACAACTGCCAGACGGAGACCAAAGCTTGCGCCCTGACTTCCTGTCTATCTATCCGTCTACATATCTGAAGATATCTGTTTTTTTTTTTTTTTTTGTCTTTTTTTAGACTTTGCTGTCTGTTTGACTGACTTAAGACTGGGCAGCAGGTCACTTTTTTGTATCAGTAAAACTGTTTTAGACTTTCAGATTTTATAACACACACACACACACACACATGATTAGCATTGTAAATATGCTTAGACACTCTTAAAAAATGCTGGATTAAATACAAACCAGCGCTGGGTGAAATATGACCAAACCCAGCGAATGGGTTTAACCTTCTAGGTACTTTTTTAAAAATTAAATTTTGTTAAAAAATTAGTATATCCTGGCTTAAAATTATTCCAAAATAGGTTGTAAAGTAAAAATCAGACATATAATTACCAGAGGCATCAGCAATAATCAAAAGGTGAACATTTATTAATAAGCAATTATTTTTTTTTTTATTATTTAATTATTGTTTATTCAGCTTATTAATAGATGTTCATTTATTGAACATATTAATAAATGTTAATTTCCATTTTAAGCAAGAAATATTGTAATTTTTAAGCAATATTTGAGTTATTTAGAGTGTATAGTGCATAACTGTAGTAATTTCCAATGACCCTGATGTGTGGTAGTACACTAAAATGCTTTCTAGTTTTAATAAACCAAAAATATTATTTAACATAACAAGTACATACTGTTTTTTCCTTTGCTGTTTTTTTTTTTTTTTTGCTACAAAGAAATGGCTCATATTTAACCCTTAAAAATAAAACAATAAAAACATTAAATGAAAAATAAAATAAAATAAAATGAAATAAAGTGTTTTTGGGCATTTTGGCATTGTGACATTATTTTCATGGCAGCTAAACACATTTTCCTTCCAAATTATCATTACAAATTCTCATTATTTTATACAATTATTGTCATTATTAATGTTATCCAGCAATGAGAATAAGATTTTTCCAAAATACAGTAGGTTATTGAGAATTAGCGGATGGATTTAATATTATATTAACTATTATTAAAAAAAAAAGTCACCATTTATATAAAAAATATCACTATATTATAAATAAAAATAAATAATGTCACCTTTGCTAAATCTTAAAATCTTGTAATTTGGGGCTGAAAAATGACATTTATGCATATAACATACAATAATACTACAATAAGAAAATTATTCCGCAAAATCGCTGAAAATAATTATGAGTTAATCATGAAATGAAATTAGAATAACTCATGAAAAATAGAATTTTTTGAAAATAAATAATGTAATAAAAAAAACAAATATATATATATATATATATATATATATTTTTTTTTTTTTTTTTACTTACCCATATACACACACATCATATCCCTGGTAGACATTATAAAAAAATAAAAATAAAAATGGTAATTGAATTAGCTAAATGCTACAATATAATTATTCTATAATAAGAAAATGCTTCAGCAAAATCAGTGAAACTAGAATTAATCATGAAATGAAACTAAAATGATTAATAAAAAATATCATGTTTCTAAATACGCATGGTCTACAGTTTGTACCTTAGTGCAACAAGTCAAAGCAGCAATGCTTCATCCCACACACTGCTGTCCCAGTGATTGATAGGAAAAAAGTTTTGTGGTGGAATGGCCTAAATCAGCGAGCCAGGAGAAACATGCTGTTCCCCTTCACTGATCTAAATAATTGGAAAGGGTTTGCTCAGTTTTGGAAAGGTGCTCTGCTAACACGGGGCCAAACGGGCTCACTTTTATTTGTTTTTTTACACGCGTGCCTGTGCATCCAATATCCTTGTGTGCATGTTTGTTTGTTCATGTGTGAGAGTGTGAAGACTTGTGCATGTTTTGTCCATTACAAGCACGGGTGTCACAAAGCTTGACCCGGGACGTCTGGGATATTTCCATTCACCCCCGGCTCGCAGGCACTCGGTTTGGTCTCTTTATATATAGAAAACTTCCTTTTTAAGAATATTTTTGTATAGTTCTAACATTTTATAACAGTGTTTTTATTATATATATTTTAAAAAATGTTGGATTGAGGTGCTTCTGCAACGTAAAGTAACACTATCTAACATAGCTACCTACCAAATGTTAGTTAAAATGAGTTGAATAGCATAAATGACTTCCATACATGCTGTAAAAGTGTGCGATCACTTCACTTCTGTTTTAGGTTTTTGCACCTCAAACTGCAGCTGTTATTTTTCCCTTTAATCTTTCTTTTACCAGCAATCTTTCCATTGACAGAGATAATTATTCAGTGACCCGTTTAGCTCAGAAAACAGCAGCCGACGAGATAAATGCATTTTGTTGAGGCAACTCCCGGGTGAATAGCTGCCCCGTGCATGATTGTGGGCCGGCTGTAGCTATTACAGAGAAAAGCCCTTAGTTCAGCTCATCTGGAGCTCTGCGCGGCCTGGAATAGCGACATGTTGATTTTCTATTGATGCACTGCAGCGCTCAGGCTTAGCATGAAGAGAAGAGAGAAGAGTTTAAAGATGATTTTCAGAGAGTCTGTCGTCCGTCGGATGACACAAAATCAATATCGTAGAGCGGCCCGGCCCGGCCCACTGCCCATCAGGTGAATGAAAATGGCGAGAGAGGAAGAATCTCTTGGGTTTTTGTGAGGCCGTCAGCAGAGTTTCATGTTGAATTATGCTCCTCTCCATTAAAGCATCCTGTTTGGTGTATTTTAGTGCTATTTTACTATCAGCAGTGCCTGACTGTTCTTTTTTTGTATCACAATGATATAAAAACACACACATGCTCAATGTACATTCACAAAAATTAAGGATATGAGAAGCCCCTGACACATGTGAACAAAGTAATATAAGTAGAATAAAAAAAAAACACAAATAGCTGATGCATTACAAACCATACTTGGGAGCATTTAGCTACATAATTACTAATTATATTTTTTTATAATGCCTTATAAAGTTTATGGTTAGGGGTATGATCATGTGTGTATCTATAAAATTTGTTTTTATTAAGGAGTTATGAATATTTAAGCTTTATTTTTTTTTATTACATTTATACCCTGACTACCTTCTATATTAAGATTTATGAAGCTATTTAACAACTTAAAAACTTAATTTTTAAATTTTTATTAGTTTAAGTTTTAAGGTAATAAAAATATTAAGTTTTATTATGTTTTTATTAATATACTATGAATAATGCTAGTACTACTACTACTACTACTACTAATAATAATAGTAATTTGTGTTATTTATTTTTATATATGTTTATATTTATATTTATATTTATATTTACAATAGAGTTGACCCTGACACACAAGAAAAAAGCAATATAAAGTAGGATAACATATAAATTATATATTAATGTATTTATTAAAATTAGTTCACATTTTAAAGACTTAATTTTTAAAATTTTATTAATTTAAGTTAAGATAATACAATTTTTATTAAATAAGTTAAGTTTTATTAAGTTTTTATTAATATAATACTAATACTACTAATAGTACTAATAATAATAAGAATACATTTTGTTACTTATGTTTATATTTATATTTATGTTTGAGTTGACCCTGACACACATGAAAAGCAATATAAAGCAAGATAATTATATATTAATGTATTTATTAAAATAATGTAACATTCAAAACACTTTTTTTTTAATTAAAATTAATTAATTTTTATTAATTTAAGTTTTAAGTTAATAAAATAAAGAACTTCAGTTAAAATAAAGTAAAAAAATATATACAATTTAATTAAGTTTAATTATGCTTGTATAATAATAATACATTTGTGTTATTTGTATTTAGATTCATAAGTTGACACTGACACACATGAAACAGCAATATAAAGCAGCATAACAAAAAATACACAAAAAGCTGATGTATTAGAGATCATACTTGTGAGCATTTAGCTAAATAAATTATTCATTATTAATTTTCATAATGCCTTGTGAAAACTCAGGGATATGATGTGTGTATCTACAAGTTGTGATTGTAAGTTTTATTTATTTATTTAAAAATATTTAACATTTAAAAAACTATTACTATTAGTAGTAGATGTAGTAGCAGTAGTATTAATAATTTTAAAAAATGATTTATAAATTTTATATATTTATTTGTAGTTATATTTAGACCACTTATGTGTGTGTGTGTGGGCCCCTCATCTGAGGTTAGATGAGTCATGGTGTCTGAGCTGTCCCCTTCACAGCTGATTGGCAGCCTGCCGTCTGTCTCTCTCTCCCTCCGAGAGAAGCCGAAGGACTGAGGAGGAGAGAGAGCGAGGAGGAGCGGCACGGGGATTTGGTTTGCTTCAGTGCTTATTAGGATTTAGCCCTGATTTGGGCTCTTACGGGGAAAGAAGGCACTCAGGTTGCATTTAGCCAAGCTGTGAATGTCTCCATTTGGCCTCCAGAGCTTTAGCTCAGTGCTTGCTAACCGGGCAAAACATTTCAGGTCACAGTTTTCTTTTATGTAACCCCTGAGGAGAGCTTATAACCCTGGCGAGGTAACAGCTGTAGACAATATACAGCTCAGAAGTTTCCAGAAGGCACAATAAGAGCTGGTTAAAGCCAGAGTGATTTTAGAAATTAATTGAGAGCGTGACTAGGGATGCATGCTGTTAAATGAAGGAGGAAGAGTTCGTACCCAACCTGGAACCATTACCCAACCGGGAATCCTTCAATATGAAAAATAGGGGGAAAATGCTTTCTAAAACCCTGTTTATTCATTTTATTTTATTTTATTTTATTTTATAATTCACAAAGCATCAAAATCATAGCCAGTTGGAACATATTTGATGTTTAAAATATAGCTATTTGGAGCAGGATTATAGCTATTTCGAGCCATTATAGACCAAAGAGATTTAAAAATTATGTGATTAAATGTATTTTCACTTGATTAGGGAGAGGTTTTATCATTTTGCCACAGGTTTAGAGGTGGGGTTCATATATTAGAGCAGATTTATCTATTTCTAGAATTTTTTTGTGATACACAGTCCATTCCAGTGCGTTGTAGTAGTGTCGGTTCTGTTTCAGCATTCTCTCAGTAAAGAACGACTGCAGGCGGGCAGTTTGGCAGACGTGTCTAGATCTCTCTGGCCTCCAGGACATGAGTAGACAAGCCCTGAACATTTCATCAACTCATAACGACTTTTTGATATCATGCTCTCAGTCACTAGCTCCTTGTATTCTTTCTCTCTGTCCCTTTTAGATGATGTACGTATTTTACAAGGCCTTAAAACGTTCAGTCAGAATTCAGAAGCACAATTATCTGTTTCATGAATCCCTACTAAAGGGCCAGTTAACCCAAAAATGAACATTCTGTCATAATTTGCTCACTGTCATTTTGCGCCACACCTGTATGACTTTCCTTCTTGTGTGAAATCAAAACACTTTTGCAAAATATCTTATTTAGTGACTAGTGTGTAGGGCTGGAAAAAAAAATGATTTCTCGATTTTAATTGATTCTCATTTTTACGAAATAATATTGATTCTTAATTTCCAAGAATCAAATCAAGTCTAGCCTGTTTTCGGTTAATAATTTGAACAATAGTGCACCTCCGAATCGTAATAAGCTTTGTGCTTTGTAACTTTTGATATAAAAAGTCTCAAATTTCAAATTCTGTCTGTTTCATTACAGTATTCAAACAATAAATGCCGTTTTGGTGCTGTTTAATGTGGAGTGACAGATTGTTTTAGAGCCTCAGTTCAAGTGAACCGCATGTGAACTGATTGTCTCCTCTGCTTTGATGCCAGTTTCAGCACAAAATAAACATGATTAAACATCCAAATGTATGTTAAAAAAATACAACTTACCGAAATCCGTATCCTGCCTAATGTAATCACTCATTCAGTGTTTCAAACACGGAAAGATGTCGATATAACAGCTTGTAAACAATATGGCACGTAACATCATTTACCTCATGAAAAAAACATATTCGGTGAGCATAAACTCGTTAGTCAGCTAGTAAAATGAACTCTAGAGAAGAGCCATTTGCTACATAACATTAACATTTTCATTATAATTTTTACTGTTCTTCAGTGTTTATGTTTGAATAAAATCGTTGTTATGACAGCCAACATTTAAATGTTTTTATTTTAAAGCAAAAAAAAATTGGAGTAGAAATATAATTATGTTATTAATTATGTTATTATGTTCTTGAGTCCCTTGTTTGTCCTGAACAGTTAAACTGCTTGCTGTTCTTCAGAAAAATCCTTCAGGTCCCACAAATTCTTTGGTTTTCCAGCATTTTTGCGTATTTGAACCCTTTCCAACAATGACTGTATGATTTTGAGATCCATCTTTTCACACTGAGGGACTCATATGCAACTATTACAGAAAGTTCAGACACTCACTGATGCTTTAGAAAGAAAAACAATTCATTAAGATCCAGGGGGTGAAAACTTTTGAAAAGAATGGAGATGTGTACATTTTTCTTATTTTGCCTAAATATAATTTTTTTTTATTTAGTACTGCCCTTCAGAGGCTACAGAAGTTGTTTCCTAGAAGACAAAATAAGTTAAATTTACCCTGATCTTCATATTCCAAAAGTTTTCACCCCCCGGCTCTTAGTGCATTGTGTTTCCTTGGAGCATCAGTGAGCATTTGAACCTTCTGTAATAGCTGTATGAGTCCCTCAGTTGTCCTCAGTGTGAAAAGATGGATCTCAAACTCATACAGTCATTTTCAGAAAGGGCTCAAATACACAGAAATGCTGGAAAACCAAAGAATTTGTGGGACCTGAATTATTTTTCTGAAGAACAGCGGACAGTTTAACTGTTCAGGACAAACAAGGGACTCGTGAAAAACTATCACCAAACAAAAAAACACAGCTGTGGATGATTTAAGTAACAACACAGTATTAAGAATCAAGAGGATGTAAACTTTTGCCTAAGGTCATTTTTTATAAATTCAGCTATTATTTTCTCTTGTGGACTATATGTAAGCATCTTTTATGTGAAATATCTTATTCAGGCCAGTACTAAATAAAAAATAACACGCATTTTGTATGATCCCTCTTATTTCGATAAAATAATTCCGAAAGGGGGATGTAAACTTTTGACCTGAACGGTAACAGATATTTTTCTGAATTCTGACTGAATGAGCAAAGTTTGAAGGCTCTGAAAACAGATGTGCGCACATTAATGTTGGCACATTTCCTGAATTTGGTTTTTGGTTTGACAGATTTGTAATGATGCTTTTAGTTTCTGAGAAAAATGTTGTCTTTCCGTGGCCTAATACGTAGCACCCTAAAAGCATGGTTTGTGAACTGCTAATTGTGTTTGTTCTAGGTTATTAGATTCTATGTTCCTGCATAGAAAGTGTAGCTAATTATGTCGTCGTTACAGCGGTCCAGCACATTCACGGCATTGTTCTGAAACGTTAACGGCACATCTGTCATAGGCATCAAAATCCGAGAGGAAAACAAAGAGCTTGGATTTTACATCTCACTCCCCTACGCCACCCTCATTCCTGCAGAGATATCCGTCTGCTCCTTTGTCTGCCAGATACACTCTACTCTCTCATGACAAATGAGGCCTGTCATTGTTTAGAGCCCTTCAGGAACAGCTCCTTATGTCAATGTCCAACTCTAATACGTTCGGGGAATGGTTTTATGAAATCATAAACAGTAAATGGAGATACAGGTAGGGGCCCTGCAGTGAAGGCAACTGCCAGCGAATGACAAAAAGAGTTCCTGGAAATCTAACGCTAGGCATTGAAATTGAATCCCTTTATCTCGCCGACGTTTATTAGAGGCAAGAACAATCGTCTGCCGTGTTTTTCATATCCTGAGATTTGAATGTGATTTGTGCCGAGCCCGGCTGATACAGTCCAGTTGTTTCTTCTTAAATAACATTAGCACCTGTGTCGCATTGCCTTGTGAAAGATATCAGCGAATGAGCCGTCATTTCATCAGAGCTTTGAGGTTATGTGCTCAAGTGCATTTCGCACTCTGATCAGATAGCTGTAATGGCCTGACCCGCGCGTCCTGTCGCAAAATGTGGAGGAAGTTGTGAGGAAGTGCTTGTGTTTGCGTGCTGGATGTCCTCGACCCCTACGGTGGCCCCTCAGGCTTTAAGACAAGTCAAATCCTATTATCTCCCACCCTGTGTCTATTGATGCTTTCCGTATTGAAGTTCAATAGAGAGGCCGTGCGTAATCCCATAGAAACATTCTGCTTAAGGGAGGGGATTATTAAATGAAAGTTATCTTAAAATGACATTGCCCTGATGACCAAAGGGGCCAATCACATGTCTCTCTTCAGGCCATGGGGAGATATTCAGAGTGGCATACTAGCTTTTTTTTAATAATTAGAATGCAGTGTGTTTGCTGTGCGCAATTTGTGAATGCACGTAATGGATGGATGACCTACAACATTAGCCAGACTGTGTAGTATACAGCCAAAGCGCACTATATGAGATTCTGTTTCCAACAATGCGATGTTCCAGTCAAAATTCCAGTGTGATTAATAAACCTCAAGCAATATCAATGTGATTTTACCATGGTCTTTAACATGTTATTATCTTGTCTTATTGTGGAGTTCCAATCCTTAATTTTAGCAGAAAATTGGATTAATGTTGGACTGAATTAATTGGACGACACTCAAATTAAATTTCATGGTTTCCACAACAAGACCTGTAAATATTTCTATTACAATATTAGGGAAATGTTCCAAAATTGTCATTTTGAATACATCCACATACTTTTAAAAAATATATATATTATTATTATTTTTATGCATTTTATATCTCTACAAAATTATGTTATTTTTCCTTAACCACACTGTAAATATCATCATGGTAACACATGGCACTACCACAATGCAAATAAACATTAATTTAACAACATTAGACGTAACATACAACCCTACGGTTGTTTACTGTAAATTATACATTCTGTTTCGCTTCGTTACCGTGAAATTACAT
>JAHKKF010490959.1:0-13212 GCA_019740295.1 Labeo calbasu | reverse complement strand
CAGGGGGCCAAAAGACGTAGGAAGAGTTGGTAGTAATGGAGCCCAGGGTGGAGACGGAGAACCGCAGAGCCAGGGTGATGGAGAGGATCTGGAGGGCCAAGGCAGACCGGACACACAATATGGTGACTCCTATTAAAGGAAGCGCCTCTGACAGGGGAACGATCTCTTTCTTGGCCGTAACAGAACAGGTGAAGAGTTCAGAAGAAGGCGGGAGAAGAATAGGCATGTCCATCCATGTCCAGTCCTAAGATTCACGCTCCTCAGCTCTTTCGGACCCTTTGGCGATGATTCGTCGGTTGTGGCGAACCTTGACAGTCCATCTACGGCGGGCTCCGGCTGATGCTCCGCACAGCGGGGTGATGCTTGGCTGGGCTCTGGGTCAGGAGTGGGGTTGGTAACGTTGTCCGCATTTCCCATGGTCAAGGATGATTTGCAATATACCAGCACCCATAGTCCGCAAAGCTCCGTCGATAACCTTCCCTGGACAACTGCGCAGATGCAGTGGTGTTTAGTGCAGCATGCAAGAGGGTGCTCAAGCAGTCACCTGGGGAGGTGGTCAGATTGGCGAGGAATTCCTCCAGATTTTCCTCGAGGGAGCATTTCCTCTGCTCCAGGCAGAGCAGGTTGACAGCGGCAAAGTGATCCATCGAACAGAGAACAAAAACTGACAAAACAGGAAAATAAACAGGGTAATATCACAATGGCATTACTTCTTTATTGGTCGGGTATTCTGTCATGACACTGTGTCGATGAACTCGCACAAAAACGAAGATGAAGATAAACAGTCTTCAATAATTCCACAGATAGGTAATTCCAAGCAAGCGAAGGCTGGTGACACACATAACATTGACAATACCCGACAAGCTCAAACTGAACAAACAGCAATACACAGACCAAACTAGGATAATTAACAAGACACACCTGAAGATAAGGAGTAAATCAAATCAGTAACTATGACAAAGAACAGACCAGGGAAAAGGTGCAAACTAAAAGTCCAAACTAACAGAAACCTTGACACATATGTTGCATATTAAAGTAGTGTTTATCAGCACAGCTGCTTTGTTTACAGCGGTAACTAAGGAAACACTATTTTGCTGCTGTTCCATAAGCGCTATCTGCTCATTCAGTCCATCCAAGTATATATAACTGCAGACCGGAGATCTCCAAAATGGGGTGGGAACTCCAAAAGTGGGCAGAACCTCCAAAATGGGGCGGGTCTCATCGCACAAAGACTTTCCCCATTGGCTCTGGCTTCAGCCTATTGTTACTGACTTACATTTCAAAACTAAACTTTATAAATTAAACCTTTTTTGTAGTTGATCTCAAATAAAACAAACTATTCTATATAAATAAATATGCTCAGTGAGAGCAGAGCCCCAAAGCTTGTAGCCAGGGGTTAATGATATAAACAGGAATCACCCACGAGCTCTCCCGTGAGCCGTCCCAGTGAAGCACAGGGGAAAGGTTTTACTCTATTGCTTTGTTTTAAGCAACGGGGGCGTCCCGGGGCTTGAAATTTGCAGGGTAGGAGGGGGTAGTGACGCTGGATGTAACTAAAAAGGTCCAATTTTCCAGTGAGGTCCAGTTGGGGAGTTACAGAACTGCCCGACGATCTCATATTGCACATCTTATTAACTGTTTATTTGCCACGCTATTCAGCACCAATCCCACCATGAAGTCAATTTCACTGGTTAAGGTTAGGGTAAGGTGTGGGGTAGGTTTAGGGGTTAACATTTGTGTAGCATAGTGTAGGAAATCAACACTGTGATTGACACAACCAATAAAATCATTAAAATCAGATGTGGGGGGAGTTTGCACTGAAGTGGATTGGGGGGGGAATTGCGCATGCGTGTCATGTGCCTGTCTGTCAAAGGGAGGAAGCCACGCCCTATTTTGGAGTTCCCGCCCCCATTTGGAGATCTCCAGGCTGCAGTTATACCCCTCTCAGTCCATCAGCTGTTTTTGTTTTGTGCAAGTGTCTAATGTAGTGTTTTAGCAAGAGGGTCATCATATTTGGAGGGCATCACATCAGAATATTTGAAAAACCCCAAAGTAACTGAGCACTGAGTATTACAGAGCATTTTCAGTCTTGAAACATTTGAGTTTAGCATATATGAATTCAAAACAAATGTAAACTGCACTGTAAATGTATATTTGATGTTAATTTCTTCAGATTATATATCAGAATTCATTTTACAGACTCAAAATCATATTAACCAGCCCCTTGTGTATTAAGACTGGTGCTTGCAGCAAACATGTCAAATTATGAGATCGGGTCACAGACCCTGATAAAAAGTAAACTGGATTGTCAAAGGTTTAGAACAAGATTAGTCTGGCAACTGGATTTAGAAACCTCAAAATCATGATGACTTGTGTGAGCATGCTCAAAGTTTCAGATAGTATAATACTTCAACAGTAATTTACAGTCCTTCCAGACTTTGTCTGTGATTGAAAAGAAAAATATTGAAATTTGTTCATAACTTGAATGAGTCACAGAGTGAGTTATTGAAATACATTGTGAGTGTATGACACATATGAGAAAGAATGTCTGGCAGAGGTAAGGTATGGCGACAGCAAAGACGTACATTAAAGTCATAAGTCATTGATAAACTTGCTCTGGACAGGCACCTTCCCCACCCAAACGATTGTATGTCTCCCTCTGTAAAACCATTAACCCAAATTGTACTGCCAACACACACGGCATACCTGTGCTGACTTGTTGTACACCTACATGTCCATTACGGCAAAGATTCAGTGGAAGCAACAATAGCTGCCAGGATCATTTCAGACAGTTTTCCAAAGCACATTCTTTAAAATGTCAACAACAATGCTCTCTCATAACCTCTGGAAAAAAAATGGAAGTTGAAGGAAACAGGCTGGAAATCCAGCAAATACAACCAGCTACTAAAAGAGCGGAGGGTACTTTTGATAAAACAAAATGAGACTACACTGTAAAAAATTATTTTTTTTTTTACTGGATTTTACTGGATTTTACTGGAGTATGTTTTGATGCTTTGTAAATAATGGTGAAGCAGTTTCTGAGTGAAAATTGGTTCTTTTTGTTTTTATTACAGTCAAACTGGTGATCCAGTATATATATATATTTGAAATGTACACTTACAATTATTTAAAAATGTATTTCTTGCAAATCATGTCTTGTTAATAAACACTGTAAACTGACTTTTTACTTGATTGGTTTTGTGAGTAACAGGCATATTTACTTAGCTTGATAATTCATTCAAATAAATTGAGTTAGTTGTGATTTATTTCATGTAAATGAGAAATGTAATGACAAATTGTTTTTATATTTTAAGGGAAAAAAAACAATTATAAAAAAATATTGCTCCTTAATAATAATAATATTTCTGACATTATGAGCATAAATCTTCTAGATTTCATGCTACCAATTCAGCAAATGTTATGTCACAAAATGAATATACATAATGGCAATGGCATTTTCCCACATCCAGGAAAATAGGAACTGCATCTGCATGACTGGAAGTATTGTAGTTGCTTTGCTAAAATAGCAGCCAAATGACTTTGCCATATGAGGGACTTGGATATAAATTGTGGAATAGGGCTGTAACGATTCCTCGATTCTATTCGATTATTCGATTAAAAAAAAATCCTTGATTGCATTTTGCCCATGTTGAGTAATCTGCAAAATACCAGAAGTGGTGCATTCCACATATTAAACCCATTTAAAAATCCTAATAAAGCATAATGCTATTTTGAATTCACGATGCAGGTTTAATATATGCGCTTTAATTACTTACATGTGTGTAAACGCAACGTGCGCTATTTCATCAGATTTGTACGGTAAAATCATTTATAAACCTAAGCAAATAAAAATTATAAACGCTATTGTTTATAATACATTGGCAACCACAGCTGCCGTTTTTTTACCGTAAATTTTCTTCTCCTCTGCATCTCTGCCGCACGCTCACGAGAGTACCTCGTGTCACATAGACTATTTCAACGATGTTCTTACTACCTTTTCGTGCCTTGAACGTGTCCGTTACAATGCTGACAACCATTGTCAGAAAGCTCTCGGATTTAATTAAAAATATCTTAATTTATTTCAAAGATAAATGAAGATCTTACAGGTCTGGAATGAGAATATAAATTTTTGGGTGAATTAACTCTTTTATTTACACAATGACAGTGGGTTTTCCCCATTCAAGTAGACAGAAACTGCACTTGCATGACTGGAAATACTGTAGCTGCTTTGCTAAAATAGCAGCCAAATGACTTTGCCATATGAGGGACTTGGATGTAAATTGTGGAATATTATCTTAGACAATAAGGTCAAAAAGGTTGAGAATCACTGAAATACAGTAGGCCGCTTTCAGTGCAGACATGACATAATGCTGTCGTATTAATAGTTGAGGAAGACCACAAAGAGTCATCACTAAAAGAAAACTCCCCAACTTGAATGAACTGAGAAACAGTGAAAACACTAAATAGACAAGATCAGAGAATTGTACAATCCCTACTGGAATACAGCATGTGCGAGTATTATTAAATAACTGCATCGGAGCTAGGTCGTAAGTTACTGTAATCCAAGTATCTAGAGACTTGCAGTATTGTATCCTGTACATATAGAATTATGACATATGTCTCTGCCTAATATCTGGCCCAAGTAGTACTTGGCCTCACGTCGACACCCCGACCTTAAACTAACGCTCCGCCGTTCCACACACATGAGCCACAGTTCAATCTTCCCTGACAAGAGATTTTCTTAGGCGAGCGGCCCAGTCTCTACCCATCCACCAAACACATAGAGCACACTAACATACAGCCTGTGCACTGTTTTTCTTTGAGGGATTGAAAAGATTAGTTTCATTTCAGATTGCTTTATTTGGACTTAGTCGGCTAAATGTCCATTTTTCCAAACTTTGACTTATAGACTGCGGAGTGAGGATTTATGAGCGCTCACAACTCCTTCTGTACATATAGATTGAACAGGCGGTGGCCAGAGGAAATGTTGGCTTACTTTGAATTATGGTCTGCCTCAGACAGCATGTGATTTGTTTAAAACATAATGCACTGAAAAAAACAGGTTGGTCATGGTGAATGAGATCGTATAAAAGCACCATTGGGCAATTACAACCGATCATTCAAGTTTTGTATATGATCAGGAGCGTGAAGAATGGTGCAGATACTTGTAATGGACCATGATATGTATTGTAATATTATGCGTTTGTATTCTACATTAGTCAGTCAATAAATCACAAGAGTTGTGACATGCACATACTCAAAGATAACTGTAACTTTGTGCTTCCCCTATAAATAAAACTTGAGATATGCACACCTCAGCCTGAGGTTAGTGAGAAGATGTAGTGTATCCAATCAGATAAAGACCGTCTGAAAGGTATTCGCCGTAAAAAGAACAGAAAACATACTCATGGACTTTGGTTTTCCAAGTCAAAGAATATGTTTCGCTTCGCTTCTGATATTTATCAGTTATCAAGTGGTGATTTAGTGTTGTGTAACTCAGAGAAACTGCTCATCCAGAAAGACCAGACGAGGAGGATCTCGAATATATCCGTCAGCAAACTCTAAAACACAACACAAGAAACTGTTTCTTAAAAGTTTCAGATTTTAAACAGCCGCAACTGAGAATGGAAAGTATTTGACTTGTATTTTAATTCCTGAGCCTCTTTCCAAATTTGGAGTTATCGTTCTCCAACACTCTTCACCATGTCTGAGCTTGTGTGGTGGTACAGTAATTTCATCTGATCCGCCTACTGAAATTAACCCAATGGTCAACACGCACACAAACACACCCACATTTTAGGCTGGAAATATACAGAGTACGAATCGTATTAATGCTGGTTGCTTAAAACACGCACAGGAAGAAAACATGAACTATTGACCCGAGTTTTGATTTCATGCACGTCCATGAAAGTTTCAGTAAAACACCACAAAACTCTGGAGCGCACCAGAGCCGGACCACCTCAGGAGATAAATGCTACCACTTAGGGTTTGGAGCGCTTTGGGTAAAACCATCGGATCTCATGCCACCGTCCACAAAAATGCCTGCTCTGGATCCAGATGAGTAGAAAATGCCTAAAGGAGAAAAGCAGACATCTCAGGCTTCAAGAGAAAACATCTCCAGCACAGACAAAGTTGATCCTACATTTAGAAAGCAGCAGAGGCCGTCTTTAAGGAGGGCCTCACAAATACCCAACCAGCAGGGGCGATTCTAGGATTTTTTTTTTTTTCACAAGAGGGGCCACAATTAATACAGAGGGGCCAATTTTATGTTGTGTATTTAAACACTACCAGTCAAAAGATTTTTAATGTTTTTTACCCCTTTTAAACCGTCTGTGTCAGCGCCAACACATCAAACCAAGCTACCATAACTCTTCATCCATTTGCACTATTAAAACAATTCAATTGCTTCTGACAGTCCGTCGGCAAATGACGGCAGATTTCCAGGAGAACGGGAAGGAAGAATTTGAACTGAGCGCGGAGATTTGGATTGCGATGAAAATAATAAACGAAACAAACAAAAACTCTCACGGTCGTGTGTAAGGAAGCCGCAATACAAAGGAACAGGAACAGGAAGGACCAAATATGGCCAAAAGAGGGAGAAACCAACACAAACAGTCCAATGGGGTGTGACGAAAACATGGCGAAGGAGGAGTAAACAGCACAAAAGGTAATTGGGATGATTTTTGATGAGACTTGGGAGCAGGCTGAGTGAGACTTTTTCACATGTGGTGTGTGCATCTCTATAATGTGTCCGTGTAAATGTATGTGTTTATGTATGTGCATGCATGTGTATATGTGTGCGTGCATGAACAAAAAAAGTGTCTTGAATGAAAACTGTGCAACCTACTGTCACAAAAACACTTACATATATGTAATATAGTTGAATATTCAAGTATAAGATGTTGGATTATTTCGATCATGAAATAAATAAATAAAAAGGTTTTTTTTATTTTTGTGTTCTGCTTACAAACTCACCACACAACACCAATGGTCAATAACTGTACTGTTTTGAAAGCCATTTGTTTTCTGAAAAAAAACGACACCTTACTCATTCTGTTAGAATTTTTATTTGATCCAAACTACAGAAAAAAACAGTAAAATTCTGAAATGTGTTAACTATTTAAAATAACTGCTATCTATTTGAATATATTTTAAAATGTCATTTATTCCTGTGATCAAAGCTAAATTTTCAGCATCATTACTCCAGTCTTTAGTGTCACATGATCCTTTGATCCTTCAGAAATCATTCTAATAGGCTGATTTGCTGTGCAAGAAACATTTCTGACCAAGTCAATCATTTCGGATACAAAAGCATCCAAAATGTTCTGGTGTTGCTAGAGGAGGAGTACAGTGAGAAGTGCCTGGTACCCACAGTGACATTTAGTGGTAGTAAAGCTCTTATATAGGGATGTATGAGTGCTGAAGGTGTGAGGGAGTTGTGCTTTATCAGTGCTGTCATGAATTCACACACCGCTATGTAATGTAATACAAAAAACTGAAACTGCTACCCTCCCCTCATTCTCTGCATTGTTGGGCATTTTTTCAGCATGACAATGAAGATATTCATTCCCCCAAGGTGAAAATCCTTCAGTAGACATGTAGTTCACACAATCTTAACATTCTTGAGCAGCTGTGGGGGACTGTGTAGAGACGAGCTGAGCAAAACTCCCTATTAAAGACCAGGGCATTTAAGGAGATTGTCCTCCAGGAGTTGAACAGGACAGATGTGAAAATATGTCATGAACTTGTACACTCAGTGCCAAGAAGTGTCAGAGCAGTATACTTAAAGTTCTGGAGGACATACTAAGTACTAGAATATTATACTATCTGCTGAATTAGATCTAAGGTGTACTAATTTCTATAGTCCTTCTTTTAAACAAAAATTGGCTAATTTACTTATCTTACAGAAAATATTGGCATATATTTTGTTCTTTTTATTAAGTATATGTTTAATACATTTAAATTTTGCCAACTTTCCATGAATTATATTTGTGATCATTAAGAAAATACATCTTTTATATTCATTCAGAGGGGGTGTACTCATTTATGCTGTGCACTGTATGTATGTATATATATATATATATATATTTTTTTTTTAATTTATTTTTTTTTCTAAAGAAATTATAGAAACAAATACTGTTATTTAGCAAGGATGCTTTAAATTGATCAAAAGTGATGATAAAGACATTACAGACATACCTGAAAAACGCACTCCGACATGAACATTCCACCCGCCTATGCCACCGACTCCACTACAATTAAATTGTAAATAGTGCATATTAGCCTTAAGCTATTCGCATATTTATGCCGTCAGCAGAATCCAATCATACCTGAACACAAATAGGAACAGGAACAGGAACAGGAACGGGAAAGGAAAGGAAAGGGACACGCCAGGACCCAGAATCCACAAGACACGTCACCACCCATCAAAATAAGGGTCCTTAAATAGACTGCGTTCCCCTCATTAGTCCAATAACCACACCCCAAACAGGCCAGCAAATAAAAACCACTTATTCTGCCACATGAACATTAAGTAGCAAAACTGATGACAGTTTTATGTACTGGAAAATTAATCCTGGTAGTGGGAGACAAAGAGGAAGAGGAGGAAAAATGAAAAATTAAAGAGACGAGGTCAAAGGTTATTTGTACCTGATGAAATACAAAGCACTGTAGTTGACCATGTTCGTGTGCATGGAATAACCGTAAGGAAAGGTGGCCTGCAGGCTCATCTACAGGGTTTTTAGACCACTTATACATTACAATTACAGTAGCAGTACTTCAGATGAGAGAATATTCACTATTCTTTGTACTGTAAATACTGTAGCACACACCTCATTACTCGCAACATCAACTCGTAACTGTTGAAATGATTTGTAGCCAAGTATTTCTTACATGTACTGTATTTGAGCAGAACTGAGAATCGACTGTCTAGGGGAGGCAAAGAAAGTATTTTGTCAGAAGACTAAGAAACTGCTATAGTATAACAAATAAGGATATTACCAATACTGTAATGCAACTTGGCAGAGAATGTAGAATTTAGGTATTTATTTATTTATACTGTATATTCTGTTGTTTGGTCTTTGAACTTTTCTCTTCTAGGGCATTTCATCTACTGTAAGATCACTTAGTAGTGTAATAAAAGTAAACTTTTCTTAAAGTTTATTGCTGAATTTTACTGTATCTGCACCCCTGTATTTATGCTGTATACTGTAAGAGACATTGATTAGCAAAAGGATTCCTGATTCACACAAAGATGTTTTTGTAAAAGTGTTTTGAATTGATCTTACTAGTGTTCTTTAGACAGGAAAACAGTCTGTCAGGTTTGTGTGTCATCTGAGGCCAAGATTTGAGTCTGACAAAAGAGAATGTGTTTTTGACTAAAATGTTTGACTTTGACCTGGAAGTTTGCATAAGCTGGTGTGTAGTTTTGAGATTGTGTTTATACTTTCATGAACTGTGTGTTAGCAATCAAGAAAAACTGTAATAATGTTACAAAAGGTTTCTATTTCACATAAATGCTGTTCTTCTGAACTTTCTATTCATCAAAAAAACCTGAAAAAAATCTACTCAGCTGTTTTCAACATAATAATAATAATACATGTTTTTTGAGCAGCAAATCAGAATATCAAGAATGATATCTGAAAGATCGTGTGACTGGAGTAATGATGCTAAAAATTCAGCTTTGAATCAGGAATAAATTACATTTTAAAATTAAATTTTTTAATGAAAATAACCAATCGTTTCGCTAGATAAGACCCTTCTTCCTTGGTTGGGATCGATTACAACCGCAACTGGGATCGTTTAAAGATGCATTTAAACTGCATTTTGGAAGTTCAAAATCGGACATCGGAAGAAAGACATGAACATCTTGAATGACAAGGGGGTGTGTACATTATCTGTATCCACATTCCTAAAACGCCTCATTCAAACATACCCTCAAACGTCACACTTGAGGTAATCGGCTAATCACAACGCACTGGATTGTTGGGCAATCAGAGCACACCACACTTTTCATAACAATGAGCTTTGTAAAAATTTGTTTTTGTAAAAAAAGGTTTCAGAAAGGCAGGGCAGAGAGGAGCAACAACTATGTGGAAAATAATGTGTTTATTTAACCTTAATCAAGGGACTGATGACTTTTCCAAACTTGTTATTCTAATTTTTTGTTTTTTATTAATTAGCAGATTTATTTTTTTTTTTCTTTCATTGGTTTGATGTTGTAAGACCAAAATTGTAAATAAAGCTGGAAAAGTTTTTCGGAATGGGGTTTGGTATCAGGTTGTATGACAAACAAAGGAACTATTTCAAAAGGGGTATTATGATTTTCTATAGCCACTGTACATACATTCAAGGAAGCCTGGCAAGACCGGTCTCCACAAGAACACAATTCTCAATTCTTAGAATTGAGAAACAGCCTACTGTATGTGTTTCTTTTAAAAATCATTTTTAAATCATTTTAACTATGACTATGGGGTATTATTCACTGCAACCCATACCATGACTCAAGGCGTTTGCCTTGTTTATAAACTTCAGACAGTCTATTTCGCTTTGCAAAGCGAGTCTTTTCAATGTTTGTTGTGAACTATTCTACACTCTTTAAATGTATAGTGTTGCATTATTTTCTGTTGAGCAGCAGGACGTGTGACAAGTGGTCCACGATGCTAAAATTGCCAAAGATCATTTTTGGGAAATGTAAAATTGTAAATAAAGCTAGAAAAGTTTTTCGGAATGGGGTTTGGTTTCAGGCTGTATGACAAACAAAGGAACTATTTCAAAGGGGTATTATGATTTTCTATAGCCACTGTACATACATTCAAGGAAGCCTGGCAAGACTGGTCTCCACGAGAACACAATTCTCAATTCTTAGAATTCTTAGAAATGTTGGAAACTTTTTTTTCTCCCTTTTTAAATCTCATATCATATAATATCATATCGGTAAGGCTTTTATTTTCAATAAAAATAAAGAAAGTAATCGAAAAGTTGAAAATAAAGTATCGGTTATGGTTAGGGTAGGTGTAGAGAGGGCTTAGTTTCCCAATAAGGCAGCATCCATTTTACAATTTGAATTAAAACTATGATTTACACTCAGTACGTTATTATTGCATACTCTTTTATAATGTACTACAATACTGAGGTGAAGATAATTGCCTCTATTTGCAATAAGTATTACAATAGCAGAAATTCCTGCTGTTTTAACAGTGTAAATAGAACCTATAGCTATTTGAACTTAGTGTAAATAGCCACTACCATTAATTTGTTTGGAATGCCAGAAGAACACATTATCTGGACATATCGTTTGCCATCGTTTATTTTTAATTCGCTTCAGGAAAAAGTTTTGGTTCTTCTCAACATACTGTGCCTAATTTATTTCTTTACTGTTTATTTGCTACGCTAATTTATGCTGCGCTTGGTATATTGCATTGGTCGATATGTAAATAAGATGTTGCGTCTGTGTTCTTTTAATTTCGCTCTCATGCTAATTTGCCCTGTTTAGTAAAACCGGCCCTTAGTCTCAGTTATTTGGTTGCTCCAAATTGTGAGCTTAGGAAATGCGTAAGAAGTTAACAGATGCAGGATGTCAAAATAAAATTTGGCAACTATTTTATGCAGTTGCGGAAAACCTGCACTCTCAAGGGAATATGTGATTTCATATCTCTTGATGATATGCCAAGGTTATTAGGGCGTTTTAATTATAGTTGGCAAAAGTTTCACTGTCAGTAGGTGCTGATGTCTTTATGGCTAAATATTGGTTTGAGACATCATTCCCAGATGGGAACGTCAGACACTACTGATTCCAACTGGGGACACACTTTAATAGTCAGGTATGTCAGGATGTCTATGGACTTCATTGGATTTTCTGATATGTCAAATGGTTTTAATGGTTCAAATTCAGGCTTTAGGCTTTTAGGCTTTTTTCAGGCTTTTTAACATCTGAGTGTAACACATGATCTGGATCAATATTGGGACCACTTTGGAATCATTTAAAAGCTGAAGCTGCCGTTTTAGAAGTGCTTATCATCTTACTTTTGTACTATGCCATAAAATTGCTGATTTGCTTTAGGCAGATTACTGTTAATTGTTTTAAGACAACACAAACTTACACTGGAATGTGGTATGACAGAAGAGACCTGTTCTTTTGAACATGTAGAAGGGAAAAGCGACAATGATTATGGAAGTTTGATTGCAAAAAACATTTTATGTATTATGTGATTAAGAGGCAGGAATGAAGGATCTGAGGAGCCTCAAATAGAAACTGTGTGTGATTTGCTTTCTTTCTTTTATATTCATTTATTCATTCAATCATTTATAATAATGTATCATTTAATCATTTCATTATTCCATTCATTTATACAATCATTTACAATAATCATTTTAACCATTTATATACTTTTTTATATATTATTTTTTAGTCTTATGTCTGCGTGGTTTCAAAGGCTGTTTGTCTTCATGAATAAGAGACAAGTGGAATGTTTATGGAAATTCAGTTTATGGGATGTTGTTGTGAATTAGTTTGGTATTTGTCTTGTCAGACGAAGTCTGAGCAATGAGACATACACAACTAAGACTAATCAATAAACTCTGCTCCTTTTTACCATCATCACTTTGTCTCCTGTTTCTGGTTTTACTTAGTCAACTTCTTGGCTGATAGAAGACGATAGAAGTGTTAAACACTCTTTTTGGGTATTCTGGGTACCAGACAAGACTTGCTGTTAACAGGTTTTGGGTATTAGACTACTTTGCTGACTAGTTACCAGACAAAACGGATATTTTCTGACAGGATCTGGTGTCCGGGGCTGGATCTTCATTATCTGGCCTTGAGGCATGATCAAACAAATGTATTAAAATCTGCATTTTAATTGAGTCTGGTTAGTTGTTTTCTAATGCGGGGCCTCACCCTATTGTGTCCATTCGACTCTAAAATGTACACACTTAAAAAACCTGGTTTAGATCCCAACGACTATAATAATCTCCGCCCTATCTCTAACCTTCCCTTTATTTCAAAAATACTTGAAAAAACAGTTGCTGCTCAACTTCACTCCCACTTAACACTGAATACTCTTTACGAACAATTCCAGTCTGGCTTTCGTCCCCTTCACAGTACTGAAACTGCTCTCATTAAAATCACTAATGACATCCTCATGGCTGCTGACTCTGGTCTACTCACTATTCTTATTCTTCTTGATCTGACTGCGGCCTTTGATACCATTTCTC
>JAHKKF010490955.1:0-20415 GCA_019740295.1 Labeo calbasu | reverse complement strand
TGGTGGACATTCCTGCAGTCAGCATGCCAATTGCATGCTCCCTCAAAACTTGTGACATCTGTGGCATTGTGCTGTGTGATAAAACTGCACATTTTAGAATGGCCTTTTATTGTGGCCAGCCTAAGGCACACGTGTGCAATAATCATGCTGCCTAATCAGCATCTTGATATTCCACACCTGTGAGATGGATGGATTATCTCGGAAAAGGAGAAGTGCTCACTAAAACAGATTTAGACAGATTTGTGAACAATATTTGAGAGAAATAAGCCTTTTGTGTACATAGAAAAAGTCTTAGATCTTTGAGTTCAGCTCATGAAACACGAAAAAACAAAAGTGTTGCACTTATAATTTTGGTCACTGTACAATGAAAGTCATTGGTAACCAAAACAGCTTTGTTACCAACAGTCTTCAAAATACCTTCTTTTATGTTCCTCAAATGAAAGGTTTGAAATGAAATGAGGGTGAGGAAATGATGACAGAATTAAATTTTTGAACTATCCCTTTAATGTTATTTCTTTATTTCTTTATTTATTTTTTATGAAATTATACTCTAAATAAGAAACTAAATCTGCCAGCAGGTGATGGTAAATGACTTTATGAGTCACTTATTAATTCATTCGATTCGTTCAAATGGCTGATTCATTCACAAATTAAGTAAATGGCTCTGTTTACGAATTGGCCTTTGAATCATTGATTCACACGATTCGTTCAAAATGCAGATTCTTTCAAAAAACTAAACACTGCGCATTAGAGATGCGCAACAATTCTGCTATGGCTTCAAAGGTAATATGTTCTATACAAAATTGAGCAAAAACATAATACTGTGTTTAAAATATACCACAATATCAACTTCTTGTTTTCTGAACTGTTGTATAAAATCACATTTAAGCCTGTGATAGATCGGTACAAAATCAGCACTTGTGTATATTGCTCTTGCTGCCCATGTGGTATCATGTGATATGTGATATATATAAATATGAGACAAAACATCTACAGGGCCATTATTTTTGCACCAATATCTTGAATTTTAGGGCATAACTGTCTTTATGGAGTTTTTGCCCTACATCATATTTGTCAACAGTCAACTATCTGAAATATAAGATGACGTACAGGTCTGGGGGTGTTAATCGTGTTATTTTTCATAATTAATTAATTAAGTTAATGTGTTAAACTGACAGCCCTAGTTAATATGCATAAACTAATTTTAACAAATGACAACTTATTGTAAAGTGTTACCAAAATATCTCAAAATCCTTTAAGACAAGACCAAAACTTTGATTAAGAAAGTTATTTTTTAGTCTACGTATGAGCTTACAGTATATTTGCATATTATAGATCTTTTTTGTGTGTCTTTAAGACTGCATGTGTCCGTGAGTTTCGGCCTTTAGGGTTGAATAAACTAAGAAAGTCTGTGATTCTCCCATGGGAAGCGAAAAGTAGGCCAGCATTTTCCTGACTCTGCAATAGTACACAGTTTCTCTGATACAACAAACTCATGTGCACTGCCCCTAAAACACTGCAAAAGAAACACTTTGACTTACAACCCTAAATGAACCTATCAGAAGTAGACACCAAACTTCAGCTAAACTATGACCGTAAAAGCCTTCAATGACGTTGCAATGAACAATGTGTGAGGAGCTATTTTAAAAAAGTGGGGACAAGCTTTAGCACTCCAGCATTCTTTTAAAAGCACCTTCTTTTTACAGAAGCACCACGTCCTTTTAAGTATTCATTCGCTGCGCTGCTGGAGAATTTGGAGCTATGAATCTTTAAAGGAAAAAGTAAAAATGATGTCAACCTCCCCTCGGGACCTGCGGCTAAAATAGACTACAAAACACCTCTCCTGACTCTTTTTTCCCCAAGGTAGCTTTAAAAAGCCCCGAGAGGTTTCTTCCCAGCATGTTGTCTTGTTGTCACATGAACAAATAATGGGAGAATAGGGTTCTGCTGTTTGTTATGGCCGCCATCCAGGGTCGAGCAGCGGTCCAACGAAAATATCCCCACTATGAGATAAGACAGCCACAGCAGAGAGATTGCAAACAGGTCACAGCTGAGAGCGGACAGATGATTACTAGTGACTGACTTGTGCGATATGAGTGAAACTGTAAACCTCAGCCTTTCTTTAGACTGAACACACAAGTGCCACAACTCTAAACCTGGAATATCTCAAAAGCACTAGAAGGTAATCGTGGCTTGCATGCCACGAGTGCTGCATTTTAAGACTGAAAAGGTTAAAAATTGTTTTGAAAATATAAAGACTGAGTTGTTTTTGAACAGAATTCTGAGGTAATTCATATCTAACAAAAATGAAAAATCCTCCATAATGTGGAGGGTTTTTTCTTAAATTAATGTTTATTCAGCAAGGAGACCAAATGATTGAAAGTGGTAGTAAACAGCATTTATAATATAACAGAATATTATTATTTCAAATAAATGCTGTTCTTTTTATTATTATTAAAAAAATATTAAGCAGAACAACTGAACAGTTGTCTATGAAAGCCTGTTTCCACCAGTGAATAAAAAAAAGGTTACTGCAACTTTCTATCTCGCAATTCAGATTTTTTTTCTCAAAATTGTGAGATATAAACTTGCAATTACGAGTAAAGTCCAATTTTGAGGGAAAGGAGACTGATATGTCCTCAGAATTGCGAGTCAATATCTTGCAATTCTGACTTTATTTCTCAGAACTGCAGCTTTATTTCTCAGAATTGTGGCTTTATAGTCAGCGCCGATAGCCTCGTGGGCAGTGCGTCAGTGCGCTTCGTGTGTTTGAGTCCCAGCTCGTGGACCTTTCCCGATCCCGTCCCCCCTCTCTCTCCCACTTCATTTCCTGTCTCACTACTGCCCTATCAATAAAAGGCAAAAACGTCAAAAAAAAAAAATTGTGACTTTATTTCTCAGAATTGCAAGTTTATATCTTGCAGCTCTGACTTTATAACCTGCAATTTTAAGTTTATATTATGCAGTTCTTTGTTCATTTCTCAAAATTGCGAGTTTATATCACAGAATTCTGACTTCATTTGTTTCATCTTTATACTGTGATATTTCAGAATTTCAAGTGTATTTTGAGAACTGCGAGTTTATATCTCATAGATAAGAACACAATTCTTATTCATTCCTCAGAATTGCAAGTTTATATCTCAGAATTCTGAGAAAAAAAAGAGAATTGCGAGTTTATCTAATTGAAATTCTGACTTCATTTTTTCAGAACTGCAAGTTTATTTCTCAGAAGTGTGACTTTATTTCTCAGAATTGCAAATTTATTTTCAGAATCGCTTATTATTATAAATTGTAATTGCACATTTATATTAAGATATTCTGACTTCATTTCTCAGAATTGCGAGTTTATATTAGAATTCTGAGAAAAAACATCCGAATTGTGGAATGTAAACTCACAACAAAGTCATAATTGTGAGATAAAAAGTCACAATTATATTTTTTTTTATTCAGTGGCAGAAATAAGCTTCCATAGTTTTCAATGTTGATAATAATAAAAAATGTTTCTTGAGCATCAAATCAGCATATTTGATTTCTGAGGAATCATGTGACACTGAAGACTGGAGTAATGGCTGCTGAAAATCCAATGCATCGCAGGAATAAATTTAAAGAAAATAGAAAAATGTAAAAAAAAAAAATAATAATAATATTAATAATATTTAAAATTGTAATAGTGTTTCACAAAATTACCACTTCACATTATTTTTGGTCAAGTAAGTA
Source organism: Labeo calbasu (assembly GCA_019740295.1). Classification (NCBI taxonomy): domain Eukaryota; kingdom Metazoa; phylum Chordata; class Actinopteri; order Cypriniformes; family Cyprinidae; genus Labeo; species Labeo calbasu. The sequence goes on along the minus strand of JAHKKF010490955.1, from coordinate 16,698 downwards.
TAGCCTTCCTGATTATAAAAAAATCCAACAATCCCAAATTATGAACGTTGTGTATATTTATGTAATATGAAACATTAAAATGCATCTGGTTTGCCAATGAATCAGCTTAATTATACCAAGGTGTCCAGATTTTGCTGGTTAGCATCTGGTAGATGTAAGACATAATAATCTGTTTATTTGAATAAATGGATTTGTTTTCAAATACAAATCACAAATATTTCATTATTTCATAGTGAACATTTTTGCAATTCAATGGACTGAAACGTCACAAAGCCATTGTCCAATCAGCATTGTCCTGCTGCAATAGTCTAGCCATTAGTCACATGGCATTTATGACTGGATGATTGGCTCAAAACAACCTGGCCACAGAACTAAATAACCAAAGATGGCAGATTCACACTCAATTCCGATACTCCACCGACACATCTGAAGACCCTATCCCGGCTGACTCTCTGGTTTCTCGTCTGATAAGGCAAACTGGCGTAAGTGTAAGGAGACGAAATTTCCCATTATAAGCCGGCCTCACCTTATCAACCTAGTATTTACCCATGTCCGAGACCAGTCGCATACCAAAAACCATTACCAACGAGCGCGTTATCACGAGAAGCCAGGCGACGACTGAATGTCTGAAATCCAAATTTCCGAGTGGACAAAGCAAGCCTTCAGTCTAGCTACAAGTTTTTGAGTTTCAATCTGAGAGCAGTCTCACATCAGTGGTGACGTATGGGCATATAGTGCAAATTCATCACCGAGAGACGGCTAATTAACCCCTGGTCAATAAGATGCAGGTAAATGGCTGATTATTCTCTTGTGTACATGAATGATGAGAGCTTGATTTACCCGTTCCCCAGATAATAGGGCTCGTCGGAGACTAATTGAGCCGTAGAGTGATGCGTCTGCGGTGCATTAATACATCAAATCCAGACAGGGTACTCCACTCAGGAACAGGAGAGGAGGTTATCAAAAACTAGTTTGATTTTGATTTGTTCAAACACTCCTATCTACTGACTTGTCAAGTGGTAAAACCTGGTGAGTTATCAGTAAGATTCTATAGCATATACTCACCCTGTAGAAGGGGTCATGATGCAGCCGCCACGATCTACAGTCATCCTACAGCCACATCCTCGCTCTGGTGTGTCGTGGTTCATTCCAAAATTATGGCCCAACTCGTGGGCCAAAGTCACAGCAGCTCCCAGAGGATTGTCTGAGTGATCCTAGGAAACAACAGGATGTCATATATAATGTCAGTTCTATTTCAAACAAAGCAGCTTTTCGTTGGTCAGTGGGGCAAATTTGCTTGACCAACTTAAACACATTGCAAAATCTGTGAGTTGAAATCTTTTGCTCTTACGCAAATTCTCAGCTCTGTGGATTCCTATTGAAATGACTGGATTTTGCCCGTGAAAATGACAGAAAAGAGGCCACGTCTTTACACTAAAGCTGAGAACACACTACACGACTGTCAGGATGATCAATTTGGTCTTGACAACAGATCATGCCCAGTCAGACCGGGTCTCAGTCCTGCTCAGTCGCTGTTTGTAGTCGGCACAAGAAAAAGTCATATAGTATAGTATGTGCTGTGTAAAAATTGGCAGTCATTGCCAGTCATTTTCACAAAGATTTTTTAAAACACTTTTAATGTCGGCGCCGATAGCCTCATGGTTAGCACGCCGACATACAATGCAATTGCGCTCACGGCGACCCGAGTTCGAATCCAAGCTTGTTGTCTTTTGCCGATCCCACTACCCTCTTACTTCACTGAATGCTTTCCTGTCTGATCTACACTGTTCTGTCCAAAGAAATGCATAAAAAAGCCCAAAAATAAATAACAAAAAAACATTTTAATATTTGTGGCTGTGCGATATGTGGCAGTGGAGATGTGTCAGTATCCTTCATTGTTCATTTTGTAATAATGTAATTTTTTTTTCTCAATGTGATCTCGGTGTGATTTTTTTTTTTTATTATATGTGATGCGATCTGGGAAAACCTGTCAGATGTCACATTGTAAGTTAACATTGTAAGTTAAATGGTTTTAGACAATTTTTTTTTCTGCAGTCAAAAAAATAAAAGTTCAAATAAAAATTCAGTGATTTCTCTCAGTTTAAATATGTTATCAAGAATTCTTTTATTTTGATCTGCAGTCTAATAAAAGTTAGGAAAAATAGAATTAGGCTGTATGTTATAAAAATTGTTTAAATCAGCAAATCACAAATACTGTGATAATTTTTGTCATAACAAATATACTAACATAAATAAATGTTTACAAAAAAATACAGCTGAGGTCAAATGTTTACATCCCCCTTTCACAATCTGCAAAATGTTAATTATTTTATCAAAATAAGAGGGATCATACAAAATGCATGTTATTGTTTATTTAGTACTGACCTGAGTAAGATATTTCACATAAAATATGTTTACATATAGTCCACAGGAGAAAATAATAGTTGAATTTATAAAAATGACCCTGTTCAAAAGTTTACATCTCCTTGATTCTTAATAATGTGTTGTTACCTGAATGATTCACAGCTGTGTGTTTTTTTTTTTTAAGTGATAGTTGTTCATGAGTTTTAAGAGCCAGGGGGTGAAAACTTTTTGAATTTAAAGATCAGGGTAAATTGAACTTATTTTGTCTTGGGAAACATGTAACTATCTTCTGTTGCCTCTGAAGGACAGTACTAAATGAAAAAAATATGATATTTAGGCAAAATAAGCAAAAATGTACACCTCTCTATTCTGTTCAAAAGTTTTCACCCCCAGTTCTTAATGCATGGTTTTCCTTCTGGAGCATCAGTGAGTGTTTGAATCTTCTGTAATAGTCGCATATGAGTCCCTCAGTTGTGCTCAGTGTGAAAAGATGGATGTCAAAATCATACAGTCATTGTTGGAAAGGGTTCAAACACACAGAAATTCTGGTAAACCAAAGAATTTGTGGGACCTGAAAGATTTAAGGTCTGAATAACAGCAGGCAGTTTAACTGTTCAGGACAAACAAGGGACACAACAACTATCACTAAACAAAAAAACCCCACAGCTGTGGATCAGTCAGGTAACAACACAGTATTAAGAATCAAGAGGATGTAAACTTTTGAACGGGGTCATTTTTTATAAATTCAACTGTTATTTTCTCTTGTGGACTAAACATGTAAACATCTTTTATATGAAATATTTTTTTTCAGGACAGTACTACATGAACAATATCATGCATTTTGTATGAACTCTCTTATTTTGGTTAAATAATTCACATTTTGCAGATTCAGAAAGGGGGATGTAAATTGTATGACACCTGTAAATAAAATCATTTTATAAACACAGTTTAATTATACACAATAATTTTGTGTCACATGGAAGAGAAAATGACAGTGCCTTGAATTTCTGTGCAGCTTTTCTGTCAGTGCAGTGTTTGACAAAGCCATTAAATAGCATTGGGAGCATTAACGTTTGCTGTAGACTAATTGTCACAACTACATGTCAAGGATAAGCACGAAGACGAAGGTCATTGAAATCAAAAGTCTTTAATATATTCCAAAGCGGTAAATCCACAAGCAGGGCAGGAACACACGTACACATAGACGAGACCGGACGACAAACACAGAACTGAAACCAACTTATAAAGACAGGTGATTACAATAAACTTAATTAAGACACAGGTAATACAAGGTTAACTCATAATGATATAACGAGGGCAGGAACAGGAAAACCATATATGGGCACAAGAGGGAAAAACCAATACAAAGAGTTCAAGGGTGTGACACTAATAAAATGAAAAATTAATTACACAAAAAGCACTTTAAATTACTTTTGTTTCTGAATACGTGGAGCAGTAATGTTATTTTTCGTTAAAAAAAAAATAGCCTACTGTTTTTACCTTTTATTTTTTAATTCCTGATTTTAGAGATAGGCCTACATGAGATAACAAATATGGTAACACTTTACAATAAGCGTCATTAGATAATTACATTAGTTAACTTGAACTAAGAACGAACAATACTTCTACAGCATTTATTAATCTTAGTAAACATTTACTAATGCATTACTAAATATATGCGTGTTAACATTAATGTACTGTGAATTAACATGATTAACGTGATAACATTAACAAAAATGTATAAATACTGTAATAAATGTATTGTTCATCGTTTATGTTAATTAATACATTAACTAATGCAACCCTTATTGTAAAGATATTATTGCTTGACTAAAAGTTTAAAAACAAAGCTAGAATGCTATAATTAAGGATAAAATGAAACATATCTAAAAAAGAATAATACTAAAATATTTAAAATAGCACAGGGCTGTTACATAAACACTTTAATTTAGCACAATTAATTATAAAAAATATAATGTGAATGTGAGTGTAAAATAAACACAAAAAAGCCAATGTTAGCACTATTCAATCGTTGCTTGTGTGCCACAATGGATCAATAATCTTCATTTAAAGGCTTTTTCCAAATATTAACATATTTGATTATTTGTAATTAATTTGATGAATGTATCAGTGTGTAATATAATTTAATGTGATTAATTTTGAATTAAAAATCAGCCCTAATATTCAGGTATTTCCTCATACTAGACTGAAAAAAAGAACATAACAGCTGATTAATAATGTATGTCACGTGAAAGGACTAGCAGACAGTGATGTTGTGTTAAATGTCTTGAAGGGCTGTAGATGCTCCTATGAATTTTGATCTTTTCTCTTTCAAACCCTCTCTTTTAAAATCTCTTTCAACCTTGCCTTAAAACACACATACAAGCGCCGCTACTCTTATTCTCCTTCCCTTTTTTCTTCAGCTCTCTTCATCATCTGTTCACTGAGAACAAAGCAGAGCTACAGCATTATCCATTTTAGCTGAGGTGAAGAAAACCTCCCTGCTGCCTCACGAACGTGACCTGGTTACCAGCGAACCACCTCTAATAACCCAGAAACAGATTTTTTTTTCTTATTTAGCTGCCATCTTTTCACACAACGATACCCTGACTGTCTTTTTTTCCATTTCGCTGTACATCAAAATGCCATTTCCTGCCTTGATTACAGGGCGAGGAACATGACAGGCTCATCTTAGCTTTCAGAGCCAACAGGGGTGATATTTATCTGCCTCATTTCATTTATTCAAGATCTATAGGGTGCCACTGATGACCGTATATCTTGAGTATGACTGATTTGCCCCTTTTTGAGTGTAACTGCAGCATGGTGGTTAATGCCGTGGGAATTCCAGACTTAACTATTCCAAGAAACCACTACCAAGCTGTCACACTGAAAACATGGTGACTTTATAGTGGTAACAGCCATATTTAAGTGCTCTTGGGTTTCTGTCAAGTTAGTTCCAGATTTTACAGGGTATCTCCTATCAAAGACATTCCAACTATTGGATTCCTGTAATCATGTCCATTATGGTTAATCCAAATTTGTTTGCACAAAAGTCAGATTGTAAGATTCAAATCTTCTTAGACAATTTGTAAGGACTGTGAAGACTTTTTAAGTTGATCAGACTTCTAACATGAAGATTTGGTTTATTTCACATTTGGATTCCAGATGCCAGATTCATTTTCAGTCACTGTTTGCCATATGTAAGTGACACACACATGGAAACAAGACAAGTGCAGTATCTCTTTTCCCAAATCAAACCTCTATTCTTCTTTTTTCGTCTCCTTTTGTCCTTCATTTTGTATTGATTTTATGTAGCAACATAAAGAAACACTTCATCCAAAATGAAAATTCTGTCATCATTTACTCATGAGTGTCAAAAATGACAATAGCACTATAGAAAAAGTCTATTTGTGCTACATATGCACCACTTTTATGGTCTTCTATTTGTCAGAGTTTGACAGCCCCGTGACCTTTCGCTTTCATTGTATGTCAAAGAACAACCTGATCATTCTTTTGACATAAGAAATGAATAAATAATCACACGCTTTCGCAACAAAGGAGAGTGATTAATTGATGACAGAAAATTTTCATTTTGGGTGAACTATCCCTTTAAAAAGTTAATGGAAATCATTTATCATACAGCACCACAATAGTTTGTAACTCAGTCCTATGGCTAATGACTTCATCTCTGTGAGGCCCTGTTTAAGAAGCACAGTTTTTTACAGTGGCATGGATGATAGATCTACATTAATAAAAATGTAAATGTGTGTTATTTAGCCATATAGCAGCAATGCAGGGATAAATGGTCTAATAGGTAGTGCTAAATTGACTGACGGGCAGCTTGTGGGTGTTTGAGAGAAAAAAGACTAAACTTGTACATGACCTTCTAGAGCTGCTATGCGTGTGGCTTTGTTAGACTAATTTTCACATTAAAGGTAGTATGCGCTGCAAGATACAAGAACATAAACAGCCTCTATGTAGTTTCATAAAATGGAATCTAAAACCCTGAGACCGCTAATGAAAATATTGAAATGTTGCATTTTTCTAATTAAATTTTATTATATTTAAGTTTCATTATATTTAATTTCACATAACGTCATTATATACGTGTGTGACCCTGGAACACAAAAGTCTTAAGTATAACAGGTATATTTGTAGCAATACCCAAAAATACTTTGTATGGGTCAAAATTATCATTAGGATATTAAGTAAAGATGCTGTTCCATGAAGATGTTTTGTAAATTTCCAACCGTAAATATGTTAAAACTTTTTTTTTTGGTCTTTTTCATGCTTTTTTTAAATTAATTTTTTCAATAAACAACAGTAGCTCCCTCTAAATATCCACCAGTCCTAAATCTTTACAAGTGTTACGTAAGATATATGTGATGATCTGCAACCCATTGAAATCTGGGGTGAGGATTTATCCAGATTTCCATCAAGTATGCAATTGAAATCACCTCCTAAGAAACCAATGTTTTTGCAGAGCTGATTAAACTTTAGAATCACATGAGACATAAAATTAGGGCAGTCCACATTTGGGGCATATATATTGCCTACAGCAAAATATTTTCAAGAATTAAACCAGAAATCAGCACAAATCTTCCTTTAGAATCCTACTCAGCATGCTCAAGGATAAACGGAATGTTTTTATGAATAAGAATTGCGGTGCCCCTACTCTTTGACGTGAATGAGGAAAAGTATATTTGGCCAACCCAATCTCTTTTCAGCTCCATATGTTCTTTATTGGATAAATGCGTTTTCTGTAATAGCGCTATAGATACACCTTCTTTTTTAAGAAATGTTAGAATTTTCTTCCTTTTAATTACATGACCTATGCTTTTCCTGTTCCATATTACTAATTTAAAAGAATTGATCATATTAAAAATCTACAAAAGAATGATAGTATAAGGGAAAAAGAATGACAATTGTGCCAGTACGAGATACCGAATACGAACAAGAGAGTACCACGAATAAAACGCAAAACAAACCTGTAAAACTCTCCCCCAAAGACCCCAATATGGTGTGAATTTTGTGCCAATATTCATCAAACAAATCCAGCGTTTTGCAAATAAACACAATCTGCTTTGCAAAGAAAAACTCGACTTTCAAACAAACACAAAGTGATTTGCAAATACAAAACTCTATCTGAGAGAAAATGTAGTGGTATGGACAAATATATGTACTGTGTGTTACAACAGTGAGACTCAGTTGCCTTTTTATGAGGAAACTTGGCTTGATTTTCTCATAAATGCGTGCAGGCAGATTTTCTCACAAATGCAACTGAGCAACCTTCTTTTCCAAAAACAGCAGATGGCACTGTTGGTCAAGTTGCGCTAGTCTCCCGAGACCCAAACCACCCATTTACCTTTTCAGGGAATACAGCAGACCAACATAAGTGGGGAACAGGTGAGTTTCTGTCTTACTATGTCTATAATTAACCATTTAGATGGAAACGCCGTATTTGTTTGATGAATATTGGCACAAAATTCACTCCATTCCCCATCCCTAACTGATGAGGCACAGATAATATCAAAAAGTCACAAAACATCATAAGGAACCTTGAAACAGTTGACAACAGCATACCCGAACCACCAAGTTATAGCTCCGTCATAACCTGCTCCACTGATATCTCTAATATAAGTAATTATCGGTAATGGATAACACCATTGGAAAAGAAAGAAAAAAAAAATTAGAATAAAAAAAAAAAAACGATTGAAATAAACATAATCAATATCTTTCACATCCACCACAAACACAAAATATATTAAACGTTACAGCCCTGTGGCGGACAGCAGCATTCTGGATATTACCTTAGAAAATATCCTACATGCTTGTCCAATGGAATCATCAGAATGTTCCACCGAGAGTCAAAGTGTATATTTCAGCCAAGAGTCAAATTTAGCTATCCAGGGAGTCCAAAAAAGCCTCGGCTGAGTCCAGGTCGTTGAACAGGCGAATCTTTCCATTATGCAGACATCTGAGCCTGGCCGGATAGGCAAATCCTCGATGCAAACCACGAGCGGCAAAAGCTTTCCTCACAGTCCCGAACTCACGGCACTTCTGCAGCAGACCCGCTGACAAATCCAAGTAGAAATGAAGCTCCGAGCCATTATGCGTGATCGTCTTCTTCATGGCGGCTTTCAAGATCACTTCTTTATCAGTGAACCTCAGAAACCAAACTAAGATGCTTCTCGTGGCTGAGTTTGAATTGGCAGATGCGAAGGTGGGAGATCTATGAGCCCTCTCAATGTCCAAAACAGGGAAATCCACAGGCAGATCTAACCACTTTGGGATCATGTCTTGAAGATATGATGAAAGTGGGCTAGAGCCCTCGGCATTATCCGGCAGGCCCACAATCTTCAGATTCTTGCGATGGCCTCTATTTTCAAGGTTGTCTACTTTTGCCTGCAGTTGATCTACCATTGTCTTCAAGTTAGTCACCTGCCTTTCCGTAGCTGTTGCCGAATCTTCGGCAGATGAAATCCTCCGTTTGGCTTCTTCCAGGCATGATTCAGCGTCAGTGACTCTTTCAGAAACAGCGGTAAACGAATTCTCAAGGCAAGAAATGGAGTTGGCGATACCCTCCAGATGACTTGTGATTCCATCAAGACGTGATCCATTGGCATTTATTTCTGATGAATCAGTGACATGTCCAGGTGCGGTTCAGCGAGTGTTAGCATCACCCGAGGGCGCATGGACAGTAGGCTTTTTCACCTCCTTTTCTTTAGCCTTCTGTGAACGCGTCAATGCATGTGACATCCCCCTTTTTCATGCTTTTTAACAGACAGTACAGTAGAGATTGACAGGAATGCATGGGGTGAAGAGTTGGGAACAGGACTGGCAAAGGACCACAAGTCAGGACTCGAACTTAGGTCACTAACCGCTAGGCTATCAGCCTTGATATTAAAACTTGATTTTTGATTAGTAATATGCATTGCTAAGAACTTTATTTGGACAGAAAGGTGATTTCCTTATTATTTAGATTTTTTTTTACCCTCAGATTCCAGATTTTCAGATGGTTGTATCTCCAAATATTGTCCTATCCTAACAAACCATACATCAATGGAAAGCTTATTTATTCAGCTTTCAGATGATGTATAAAAAAAAAAATTACCCTTATGACTGATTTTGTGGTCCAGGGTCACATATATTTAATATATATGTACAGCAGGTAAAATAAGTATTGAACACATCACCATTTTTCCCGGCAATCCATACATACAAATAAAACAAAACAAATAATTTCAGAAATTAAGTTATGTGTAATAAAATGGAATGACATGGGGAGTATTGAACTACTGAAATTTATTTAATAATAATCTATAAAAAAAAAAGCCTTGTTGGCAATGACAGCTTCAAGACGGCTCCTGTATGGAAAAACTAGTCGCATGCATTGCTCAGGTGTGATTTCTTCAAATCTTGAAGGTTCTGTTGGCCTCTTCTAAGAACTCTGATCTTTAGTTCTTATGTTCTATTGCATTCAAGTCAAATGATTTGCTGGGCAACTCTAGGAGCTTTATTTTCTTTTTCTGAAACCAATTGAGAGTTTCCTTGGGTGTGTTTGGGATCATTATCTTGCTGAAATGTCCACCCTTGTTTCATCTTCATCATCCTGGTACTGTAGGTGTTGGGACTGAACCAGCTAATATTAATGTCTACTGACATGGGGCAGGATTGCTTTCTAATTACTGATAGATTTCTGTTGGTGTTTTGGCTTTCCATGCCTTTTTGCACCTCACTTTCTTCATTTGTTCAATACTTTTCCCCTGTGTCATCCCGTTACATTTCACATAACTTAATTTCTGAACTTATTTGTCTTGTTTTTTCTGTATGGATGGATTACTTGCGTTGTTTCCAACATCTGGTGAAAAATTCAAGTCAACAGCACCTTTAGAAATAGATTTACTGAGAAATATGGTGACGTGCTCAATACTTATTTTACCTGCTGTACATACATGGCCTTTTCAGGAAATCATAAATAAACCAAGAAACCCATGATAAAAAATGCAGAGGGATTTAGTAGTATTTATTTGAGTCACAATTTGAGTCACCATTGCCTCCTCTACCTATCAGGCAGTTTAACTTGCTAAGGCAAAAGCCATAAAAAAGTGAATGACTTCAGCTTAAGAAAACGCACAGTGGTGAAAGCAGTTTTACTGATGACTAGTGGGTGCAGGGCAAACAAGCAAGAGTCATTGTCTATTGATTGGCTGAAAATACTGGAATTAAAAACAAACAAAAATGTATTTGGTGAATCTGGGCTGGATGGGACACAACCTATACCTTGAAGGGAACTCATTATTACTATACCCTCATGACATTCCAAACCCACATGACTTTTTTCTGGAGCACAAAAAAGCTTTCATTACGCTTTCAAGCCTCAAACGTCCTTTTGCATTTATTGAAGCTTTAGTTCCTATGGAAAAAAGTATACATACCAGGTTTGGAATAGCATGAGAGTGATTAATAATGACAGAATTATTATAGAGGGTGAACTATCCCTTTAAATTTTGATGCTTTTAAATCATGAAAGCCTAAAACAGCTGGATGGTTGTGCATCGCAGTGTGAATGTGCTAATTATGGGACACGGAATGTGTGATGATTTATTTCTCACCATGACAATGCCTCCTGACTGCTCAGCGGTACACATACTCATGATGGGAGCCATGCCTATTGTGGTGCCCTGGAAGTACACCCCACTGCCATAAGAGAATAAAAATGTGGTTAAATATACGGTGCAATTCTTGCACAGCCAAGTAATGAGACTAAGACTAATTAAACATGCAACCTAGAGCTCTCGTAACAATAATGTAGCATACTGTTTAACATATTTATTGTACCATAATGGTTTCATTTTTCAGAAAACCATAGGCAGCATTTAGTGCAATATAGTGTTCGAAAGTTTGGGGTCGGTGCGATTTTTTTATGTTTTTAAAAGAAGTCTCTTCTGCTCACCAAGACTGCATTTACAATTTTAAAAAATCTGTTTTCTATTTGAATATATTTTAAAATGCAAACTATTCCTGGAAAAGCTAAGTTACTCAGATCTTCAGTGTCACACAATCCTTCAGTATATTCTCATTTTTTAGTATTAATGCAGAAAACAGTTTTTTTGGTTTGTGGAAACCTTTTTTCACTCTTTGATGAATGGAAAGTTAAAAAGAACAGCATTTTGTGAAATAGGAATCTTTTTTAACATTATAAATGTCTTTACTGTCACTTTTGATTAATTTAATGAATGCTCGCTGAATAAAAGTATTAACTAAAATTACACTTTAAACTTTTGAACAGTACACTCTAAAAAATAAAGGTGCTTCACGATGCCATAGAAGAACAATTTTTGTTTGAATGGTTCCGTAAAGGACCTTTAACATCTGAACGACCTTTCTGTTTCACAAAAGGTTCTTTGTGGCAAAAGAAGGTACTTTAGATTATAAAAGGTAAGAAAGAGATGGTTCTTTAAAGAACCTTTGACTGAATGGTTCTTTTATGGCATCGCTGTGAGAACCTTTTAAAGCACCTTTATTTTTAAGAGTGTAGTGTAGCACAGAATATGCAAAGCAATATGTGACCCTGGACCACAAAACCAAGTAAGTAGCACGGGTATATTTGTAGCAATAACCAAAAATACATTGTATGGGTCAAAATGATCAATTTTTCTTTTATGCCAAAAATAGTTAGGATATTAAGTAAAGATCATGTTCCATGAAGATATTTTGTAAATTTCCTACCGTATATATATCAAAACTTAAGTTTTGATTAGTAATATGCATTGCTAAGAATTTAATCTGGACAACTTTAAAGGTGATTTTCTCAAAATTTATATTTTTTGATTTTCAAATTGTTGCATTTATTCAGTATTCATATGATGTATAAATCTCAATTTCCAAAAATTGACCCTTCTGATTGGTTTTGTGGTCCAGGGTCATATATGTTAGTATTCACTTCAGAAAACACAGAACAAGTTTTCGCATTCCACTGCATTGCTTTTCCATTGTTTCAATGTAGGTTGCCAGGTTGACGCATTTGACCATTGCACTCATGTCTACGTCTTTTGCAGTGTCTCGCACAGCTCAAGTTAAAAGAAGTTAAACTTTTAAAAAACATGACTCTAGACCTTGTGATTTTTCCTGTTCCACTGCCCTGCGTCTACTGTTTTTAACTGCAAAAACACATTCTGTGTGAATGGCACCTACTGTAAGATGTGCATACTACTGAGTTAGCATTAGTTTATTATGTGCTGTTAGAGTACAAGTTGGTAAAGATTTTGACACTGGTGCCAAAGTGTGTATATGCGGTAATGTGTGTAATACGGGTGTGTTTGTACCTAATAAGCTGGGCATTATCATGTGGCCGCTGCGGCAGCAGTTTAAGTTTTCTCCAATCCAAAAACTCATGCAGGGTTGTGAAGGGGTCTTGGGTGACTGCACATTTATCAGCATCACTCCACACCTCCAACCCCACCAGAGCTACACGAATGTTCAGCACTCTGTAAAACTGACAGAACACATAATATCAAACCCCTCTATTCCTTAATGAACATCAATCAATTTAACCTAACCTAAAAATACTCAACTTTCTTTCAAAAGAGGTTTCTCTTTTCTCAAAATCTCGTCCTTTACCTCAGCAGTCCCACATTCATCTCTGACAATCAGGCCTCTATTTTAGACTTCTAATCAAGCGTTCACATTCATTCGGGTGAAGAATGGCATTTAATACCTTGTCCACGTAATTGGCGATCTCTGCTAGCCTTTGCTTAACCTTCTCCACATCTTTTCCTTGTTTCTGGAACTAAAAAGGTGGAAAAAAAGACAAAGGTGAGATGAAAGATATACTCCAACAAGTAAGATCAGAGTCTAGATGGATTTTTAAACAATGCAGGAGTCTCTGAGTGGCTGTCATACGTAGGGGCGTTAGCAGAAGTGTGTCTGACGGCACACTCTTAAGAGCACTTGAAAGTGACCGTTACAGCAGGGTAGAGGCACTAAACAATAGCAATCAAAGTGAAAAGAAAAAATGTGCTTTTTGGAGATAAGTGTGACAGCCAGACACTTTTGTTCCAGCATTGCTTCCCCTGTGAGATGTTTCAGATTTAACAAATAAATAAACTAGATTAATACAATGGATAAGCCTTTTTAGTCAAATAGTGTTGCATGGGAATTTAATTAACAGGGATGAAAAACAACACAATCCCTCTGTCCCCCTCTCCCTCACACACACACTTTAATATACAGACAGCTGTGCTGATAACTTGATAGCTTTCTTGTTGCCCAGTTTCCTTTTCCCACATCCAGTGTTCACTTTATACACAACACTTCCTGTTTCCTGTCTGATCATTTGGGAGCATTGCCCCACTTCCTGTCAGATCCCACCCTCTATGACCTGCTTTTTTTTTTGGTTTGACCTACTAAGGTGAAACAAAGAACCAAAACTTTACCGTAACCCAAACACTGCACAGTAGTCAACCAAATACAATTGGGCATTACAGCACATTTCCCTTCATTCTTCTTTCTTTATGAGTCTGATATTAAAGTACTTAGAGTTCAGCCGTTTGATTAAGCATGTAAGATGTGATACTGTGATATCTTAAAAATATCTTAAAAAAAATGTAAAAATTAACTTGTCTTGCACCACAGTCTCTCTCATACTTTTTGTGTTTGCTGTCCTACCTCTCTGTTGTCTGCTACAATGATGAGCTCCACATATTTGGTGGTCTTCTGAACATCCCGTTTATGCTGCCAAACAGAAAAGAGCATGTTACATAAATGTCTTATTAACAGAAAAATTTACCAGAGGGTCCATCAGAGCGTAATGATAGGGATTTTGATTCATCCCAGTGACCTAAAAGGAACCTTGGGTATTAAGACTTGTATGGCTTAAAGGAGAAGCCCACTTCCAAAACAAAGATTCACATATAATGTACTCACCCCCTTGTCATCCAAGATGTTCATGTCTTTCTTTCTTCGGTCCTAAAGAAATTATGTTTTTTGAGGAAAACATTTCTCCATATAATGGACTGCTATGGTGCCTCTGAGTTTGAACTTCCAAAATGCAGTTTAAATGTGGCTTCAAACGATCCCAAATGCAGTTGTAAACGATCCCAGCCGAGAAAAAAGGGTCTTATCTAGCGTAACAATAGGTTATTTTCATAAAAATAATACAATTTATATACTTTTTAATGTCAAACGCTCGTCTTGTCTTACTCTGCCTGGACTGTTTTTTTCCGGTTCATGACGGTTAGGGTATGTCAAAATGTTCTCCCTCAACTTCAAAATCGTCCTATATCGCTGTTTTACCTTTTTTGTTGAGGGTGTTTGATCTTCTTTGCATGTTCACTTTGCAAAGACTGGGTCGGTACTTCTGCAGCAATGTAGGATGATTTTGAAATAATTTTTGAAATTGAGGGAGAAAATACGATCAAAGTTTTTTGAAATACCCTAACTGTCTTGAGGCAAAATACACAGAGTTCAGAGAGAGCAAGGCAAGACGAGCATTTGAGATTACATTTTTTTTTTTTTTTTAATGAAAATGACCAATCGTTTCACTAGATAAGACCCTTCTTCCTCAACTGGGATCGTTTACAACGCATTTGGGATCGTTTGAAGCCGCATTTAAACTGCATTCGATTTTTCTCCATATAATGGACTGATATGGTGCCCGGATTTTGAACTTCCAAAAAGCAGTTTAAATGCGGCTTCAAATGATCCCAAATGCGGCTTCAAACGATCCCAAATGCGGTTGTAAACAAAAGGGGTCTTACCTAGCGAAACGATTGGTTATTTTCATTAAAAAAAAATACAATTTAAATACTTTTTAATCTCAAATGCTCGTCTCGTCTTGCTCTCCCTGAACTCTGTGTATGCTGCCTCAAGACAGTTAGGGTATGACGAAAAACTCCAATTGTATTTTCTCCCTCGACTTCAAAAATCATTTCAAAATCATCCTACATCGCTGCAGAAGTACCGACCCAGTATTTGCAAAGTGAACATGCAAGGAAGATCAAACACCCTCAACAAAAAAGGTAAAACAGTGATATAAGATGATTTTGAAGTTGAGGGAGAACATGAAATGGGAGTTTTTCGACATACTCTAACTGTCATGAACCGAAAAAAATACAGTTCAGGCAGAGTAAGACGAGACGAGCGCTTGACATTAAAAAGTATATAAATTATATTATTTTTATGAAAATAACTGATCATTTTGCTAGATAAGACCCTTCTTCCTCGGCTGGCATCGTTTACAACTGCATTTGGGATCATTTGAAGCCGCATTTAAACTACATTTTAAAAGTTCAAAATTGGGGCACCATAGCAGTCCATTATATGGAGAAAAATGCTGAACTGTTTCCCTCAAAAAAAAAACATTTCTTTATGACTGAAGAAAGAAAGACATGAACATCTTGGATGACAAGGGGTGAGTACATTATCTCTCAATTTTTGTTCTGGAAGTGGACCTCTCCTTTAATACTCAGGGTTCCCTTGATGTCTTTTGAATCTGTTTACCAAATAAAACTGATTCATTAACAGATTTTACCTGCAGTGATACATTCTGCAGGTAAAACTAGTAAGTGATTTTTTTGTGTATTATAAGCAATTTAGTGAATGATTCACTCAACCGATTCATTAAAAGACACCTGAAACAATTCATATTTTTCTTTATTAAAATTTTTGTATGCAGTGCAAATCTAAAAATGTGACTGACTGATTAACTACCTCTATAAACTGGTAATGCAAAACAAGTTTCTAAAATTTATATTTGACTATAATTACCTAGGTTTCCTTTAAAATAAAAATGAGGGAAGAGACTCAAATCCTTCCCATTGCAAACTGACCCAAAAAGTGGAACTTTTAAGTGTTATTTTAGTATCATATATTACAGTTTTTGTTGATATTTTAAATTGATGTGAAATGTTTTCTGTTTTCATTTTAATTTTAGCATATTCTTTTTTATTTGTATGATTTATATAGACTTAATTCAATTTTAGTTTTATTTAGTTTGTTAGTACTTAACCCTCTGGGGTCTGAGGGTGTTTTAGGGCCCTGGAGAAGTTTTGACATGCCCTGACATTTGTGGGGTTTTTTTTCAGTATCTTAAAAACATATTAATATCTTAAGTCTGATTACACTTTATTCATCAGAAACTGTGATACAATATTATGTGAGCAGCATGAATGTACATGTTTGTGTTTTTGAGAAAACAAAGTTTATGTGTGGTTAGTTAATCACTGAAATAAGGCCATAAAACACACACAAAACAATTGTGACTTTTGAGAACAGGATGTCGTAGACTAGCGTTTTTGTTACGAAATGACTTTAATTTCAAGTAATGATTTT
>JAHKKF010490948.1:0-18869 GCA_019740295.1 Labeo calbasu | reverse complement strand
GAGAATAAAGTCAAAATATTTTGAGAATAAAGTCGAAATTACCAGAATAAAGCTGAAATGTTTCGAGAATAAAGTCAAAATTATGAGAATTACATTGAAATGTTTCGAGAATAAAGTCTAAGTGATTTGAGAATAAAAACGAAATGATTCGAAAATAAAGTCAAAATTATAAGAATTAAATTGTAGCAGTTAAAGTTATAATATTTTGAGAGTAGCCTGTTTTGCACATGCAAATGGCCCAGTCACCGGAATTTATTTGAATATATGTGGGATTATTAGCAAAAATCATACCATGAGTTATACTCGCAGGGACAGCTGGAAATAATATTTCATATTTTCGATTGCATTTATTCGGCCTATTTGTACTGCGCCAGCCATCCAACCACAGCAATAAGCTTTGTGCTCTTATTACTTTTTATACTCTAAATATTATAACTATAAATATAACTATATAACTATATATTTATATAACTATAAATATTAATAATCTCGTAATTGCTACGAATTAATTCTCCTAATTTTGACTTTATTTTCAAACTATTTTGACTTTATTCTCGAAACATTTCAACTTCATTCTCATCATTTTGACCTTATTGTCGAAATATATTGACTTTATTCACTTAATTTTAAATTTATTCTTGTAATTTCGACTTTATTCTTGAAATATTCAGCTTTAATCTTGTAATTTCGACTTTTTATTTTTTATTATGGCACTAACACACTTAAGTTGGCTTCTTTGTGCTTACTTCTTTGTTACTACTCATTATCATTATATTGACAAGTATTGAAGTCTGTTTTCGCCATGGAATAAAAAATTTAAAAAAGGTAATTCATTAATTTAATTTAAAGGCAATATTAAAATGGCCTGCCATAGTGGATGCAGTTTATGTCATACTGTCATTTTCTGTACACATTCGTTCTGTAAGGCTTCTTTGTTGCAGAAGATGAGCCATCTGTCCTGTGGTTCACAAGCTTTTATAAAAAATAACCAGTTTACCTGAATATAAATTGATTTTTGAAGGAGGATGGGCATACTTTTAATGTCATCTTAATGTTTTCTTTTTTGGTTGTGTTTTCATGAACAAGAAATAAAACAGGCTTATATTAATTTCTCAGAATGTGGATATTATTTAAAGTCACTTTCTACAAAAGAGCAATTAAACATAAAAAATACTGCTCACTAGATGCACATTGACCTTTTGTGGCTAATAACTTTTTTAGCGGGGTTAGTTGTTGATTTTTCCTTCTTTTTTTTTTTTTCTTTTTTTTAAACTGAGGTAAAAAATCTATATTCTACAACAGATTAGTATTTTAAAAATGTGTTACTATCTTGTATGTCTTTATTGTACAGTTGAAAATGCCTTAATGCATGCTACTTGTTGTATTGTATTGTTTTTTGTACTCAAATGATATTACTAAAATTATGATGATGTTAGAATTTTTTGAGATTGGAGGAGAATTACTAAAATGAGTCATCATTTAGTATAGTTTTGAAAGTAACTGAGTTAGACTCTAGCATACAAGCATTTATATGTTCCTGAAAATGCATGCAAAATTAAGAAGTTTGAAATTCCCCTCATTGTGTTGTCGTTCACAGCCCTCAATCCGACTTTTGTTTGGCTTAAACAGCAAACTCTGAAAATAAATAGGCCCACATTTGGTCATTTGAGTTCGATATTTATTCAACTGGGATACTACTTCTGACCGCTTGCGCTCATTCCGCATGAAGTGCACAAGATTTCTTGGGAGGCCGAAGCAAACGGGGCCACCCACACTCTAAACAAAGCCTCAGTCACAAAAATGAATACTCCCCCGCCTCTGACAACATTGTTATTGTGCTTGTAATCTTTCCTAACGCATTAGTGACAACATATTTAATCAGAATGAGCCATGGTGGTGCGGAGCAGATGACCAAAACCAACAGAGATAATGTTTGTTCATGCACATCCAGGCTTCCAAGTGGTAAAATTTTTCACTGAAATGATTCAGCGCTCAAATGCTAAATGACTTATGAAATGGTCTTTGTATCAGCAAGCTAAAGGGAAGTGAGATTCTTATCTGCTCTTTCGTTCTGCCACTGACTATAGGTGCACTAGCGGAACTGATTTGTTTTACTTAAAGGAATAGATCATGAAATGAACAGCATGTCATCATTCACCCACACATTAACCTAAACCTGTATGACAGTCTTTCTAAAGAATATCCTAGTCACTCTTTTCTAAAATAATAATTCTATAATAATATTATAGAATTATTATAGATTTATATGATTAAATAGTAATAATATAATCAGTCCATACCTATATGACTTTCTCAATGTTTTTCTCAGAGTCAATGTTTTTTTGTACAGCAAAATGTCACACTTTTACTATATTCAGTAATATAATCAGTTCATACCTGTATGACTTTTTTTTTTTGTAGACGTCCATGTAGTTAAATATCACAATTTTACTATATTCAATAATATAATCCGTCCATACCTGTATGACTTCCTTGAGCAAGAGTCAATGTTTTTCAGTATATTAAAATTTTACACTTTTACTATATTCAGTAATATAATTGGTCCATACCTGTATGACTTACATTCATAAGAGTCAATCTTTATCATATCGTAAAAAATTTATACGATTACTATATTCAATAATCAGTCCATACCTGTATGACTTTCTTGCGTAGGAGTCAATGTTTTTTGTACAGTAAAATTTCACACTTTTACTATATTCATAATATAATCGGTCTATACCTGTATGACTTTCTTGAGCGAGAGTCAATGTTTTTACGAATATTAAAATTTTACACTTTTACTACATTCAATAATATAATTGGTCCATACCTTTATGACTTACTTTCATAAGAGTCAATCTTTTCCATATTGTAAAAATTTTACACATTTACTATTTTCCGCAAGAGTCAATCTTTTCTATATTGTACAATTTCACACTTTTAGTATATTCAATAATATAATTGGTCCATACCTGTATGATTTTTCTCCGCAAGAGTCAATTTTTTCTATATTGTACAATTTTACACTTTTACTAGTCAGTATTTTCCATATTGTAAAATTTTACTATATTCAATAATTGGTCCATACCTGTATGACTTTTTTGTTGGAGTTAATCATAATATTCACAATTTTACTATATTCAATAATATAATCGGTCCATACCTGTATGACTTCTTTCCATTAGAGTCAGTCTTTTCCATATCATAAAATTTCACTCTCTTACTATATACAATTACATAATCGGTCCACACCTATACGACTTTCTTGCATAAGAGTCAATGTTTTTCTGTATAGTAAAATTTCACACTTTTACAATATTCAATAATATAATTGGTCCATACCTGTATGACATTTTTTCCGCAAGAGTCCATCTTTTTTATATTGTAAAATTTCACACTTTTACTATATTCAATAATATAATTGGTCCATACCTATATGAACTTTTTTGTAAGAGTTAATTTTTTCCATATCATAAAATTTCACAATTTTACTATATTAAACAATATAATTGGTGCATATCTATGACTTTTTTTTTTCTGTAAGAGTCAGTGTTTTCCATATAGTACAATTTTACACTTTGCTTGTGTTGGAATAATCTCTTGGTCCACACCTGTATGACTTTCTTTCATAAGAGTCAATCTTTTCTATATTGTAAAATTTTACACTTTTAATATATTCAATAATATAATCGGTCCATACCTGTATGACTTCTTTCCATTAGAGTCAGTCTTTTCCAAAACCTAAAATTTCACTCTCTTCCTAAATACAATAATATAATCGTCCACACCTATACGACTTTCTTGCGCAAGAGTCAATGTTTTTTCTGTATAATAAAATTTCACACTTTTACTATATTCAATAATATAATTGGCCCATACCTGTATGACTTTTTTCGTAGGAGTTAATCTTTTCCACATCATAAAATTTCACAATTTTATTATATTAAACAATATAATTGGTGCATATCTGTATTACTTTTTTTTTTCTGTAAGAGTCAATGTTTTAAATATAGTAAAATTTCACACTTTTACTATATTTATTAATATAATTGATCCATATCTGTACGACTTTCTTTCATAAGAGTCAATCTTTACCATACCGTAAATTTTTACATGTTTCTATATTCAATAATTGGTCCATACTTGTATGGCTTTTTTCATAGGAGTTAATGTTGTCCATATCATAAAATTTCACAATTTTACTATATTAAACAATATAATTGGTGCATATCTGACTATTTTTTTAGTAAGAGTTTTCTATATTGTAAAATTTTACACTTTATCTACATTCAATAATTGGTCCATACCTGTATGACTTTTTTTCATAAGAGTCAGTCTTTTCCATATTGTAAAATTTGACTCTTTTACTATATTCAATAATATAATTCGTCCATACCTGTATGACCTGTATACTTTCTTTCGTAAGAGTCAATCTTTTCCATATAGTAAAATTTCACATTTTCATTATATATGAATAATACAATCAGTCCAAGCCTGTATGACTTTTCTTAGTCACTCTTTTCCATATAATAGAATTTCACACTTCTGTAATTCTCAGTAACATAATCAGCCCAAATCTGTTTGACTTTCTTGTAAATATCATAGTCACTCTTTTAAATATAGAAAGCAATTACATTTATTTTAATCATTAATTTAATCTGTCCAAGCCTGGATACCTTTGTAGGAATATACTACTCACTTTTTCCATATATGAAAATATTTTTTATTGTATTCGGACATAAGTGGGCAGAACATTCTTCCGAAATTCACTTTCCACAGAAGACCGTCTGGTGGGTTTGTTTTGACATGATGGTTAGTAAATAAAGGTCAAGGTTCATTTTACAGATGAACTGTTCCTTTAACAACTTTGACCTACAAAGTTATCTGACTTGTTTAGTTTTCTAAAAGACAGATTTTGGTGTACAGTGTCCCATTATAACAATCGCACAATCATTCCTGATGACATACTTGTAGAGGGTGGGTCTTCCGTATCTCACACTGTGAATTCTGCTGATGTATGAAGTGTGTACAGTCTGTGGAGTCAGTACAGACAATGAGATCACCTCAAGGACTGATACCAGTCTGATTAATCCCAGGGGAAAGATCTAAACATTCTCACACTGTCCTGCCTTTCTGCTGACGGCTTGTTCCACGCATTGGTTGCTGGGATGAAGGCATCACATCCCTGCTGGGAATACTGTGGTAAAGTTGTGCTGTGTAAGCAGCCAAAATGGTGAGTAAGAAAAGCAAACTGCATCACTTGACTTCCCCAATCAAATGATCTGCATAACTCCTGACCAGCCCCTTGACGAGGAAGTGAATCAGGACGTACAAAGTCATTCACAAATCAGATCAAATGGAAAGAAGGAAGTCATTTGTTTACGTTGTCAGTAAAAACGGTGGGTTGATGTAAGAGGTGTTGAAATAACTTAAACTACATTCAAATGAGGTTTGCATGCATTCCAACTGGGACAAAGAATTTTCTCGCTCCGGTCTTTTCCCGTCATACTCGCATTAGTCAATCTGGCCAACGGATTACAAAAAGTCTCTCGTTTGGACAGTATATGCAACACTTGGTCACAAACTGCAAATGGAGTCACATGCTGTAAACTTAAGCTGAAAGTGAAACAGCTGTCTGTGGTTGTTTGGTTCTTTGATGATGGGGCCTTTACAGGAAAACCCTCTTGTATGCAAGTAACTTTTTTCTTCAATATGCGTAGTGGGTTGATTTCAAAGTGTCACTTTTCTTCAAGCTAAGTCTATTTTAGGACAATTAAGACCTTAAAATTATAATATTATTTTAATGAAAATGAAGCACATTTTTCTCCCCAGTTATGCTGGTGTTTTGTGTTTTAGGTTCCTCCTTCATAATTCTCAGTTGTGTTTTGGTGCAAAAAAACTTAAAAATGAAAATAATTATTTTTAGTTATTTATTTATTTATTTTTATTTTAATCGGTACAAATTTAACGCAATACAATAAATACTAACACAATGTATAAGTACTTTTATGCATTTAAATAATAATATAATTAGCCTATGAAATAGCCTATATTATATTTTTGCATACTAATAAGAATTATATTTTTTATATTAGAGTATTCATAGTACAGTAAGAATTGGGGAAGATTTACAGTAATTGACATGAAAATACTGTCATAATTCAAAAAATATTATTGGTCCAAAATATGTTTTGTTTTATTTCATTTCATTATAAAATAAAATAAAATAAATAATTTTGCGGTAAACTTTTAGGCATGTTCTCATTTTTTTCAGCTGTAGAGCAGACCAGAATTATCATTAATAACTAAAGCTAAACTATTAAAATAATTTTTGTTCATTAAAATAAAGCTGAAATAAAATCTAAATAAATATTAATTAGTTAAATTAATTAGCTAAGTTTTATTCAATTAAAAACGTATAATGAATAATAATAATTTATATATAATTATTATTCATTATTAAACAAATAAAAATGACAGAAGCATGTAACAAACTTACTAAAAATTAAACTAAAATTAAAATGAAAACTGAAAATATAAATATTTAAGTTAACTTAAAAACATTCATAGTATTTAAGTATAAATTACATATATTAAATATAAAATATATATTAAATTACTAGCATACTGCAGACCTCAAAGCCTATGACCATGCATATGGTATATGCTTGGAAATCAACACCTGCCTTTTTTCATATACACAAATGATTTGCAGGTCTGATCTGAGATTACAAATGTCGTTGGGACGTCTACTATACAGGACAGACCAAGTATCCCTGTCTGAGCAGCACTAGCTACCCATCAATGGCCTAAGTCACATGACCTCTGGTTAAATGTAAGTCCTGTCATGTGAGCAGCCCAGTTTGGGTGAATTTACCCCATCCTGTTTATCTTCAGTAATCCTGTTAATCCCATGCCTGTCTTCCACTGTTTATTCACACACGAGACCAAACTCACATAACTTTTGATGAGACACCCATTACGCCACAGAAAATCCCAAACTTTGCTAACATACCAGAGTTATGCAATAATCAAGACTTGCTTGCGAGAGACTAAATTCCCCAGCGTGTTTCAGTTTTACAAGACGTTGTTATGACTTGTGTACCGAGTGAACGGATGTTGTACTGACTCAAATACCCACCGTCATTTTCCTAAATGGAATGCCTCTCGTTAATTATTAATCTCTATAACTGAGAAGAATCAATATTAAACACTGGTAGAAGTTTAAAAGCACCTGAAAGATTTCAAAGTTACTGGTGTGAAAACACTGTAGTGCATTTAAGCTATAAAACATGCTTTCACCAAAAACTCAAAATTAAAAGAAAAAAAACATATTTTCTTTTTATCATTATTTTTTCTATTATCAGAGTATGATAAAAAAGATGTCTAGTGATATCCTAACTCCAACCGTTTCACTGTAGGCTATGTTCACACTGTATGTTTTTGGGATTGACAACCACATTTACGTTTTTGAGGAAAGCATTTCAGGATTTTTCTCCATATAATAGACTTCACTGATGCCCCCATTTTTAACTTCTAAAATTTAGTTTAAATGCAGCTTTAAGGGGGTCTAAACGATTCCAGACGAGGAAGAAGGGTCTTATCTAGCGAAATGATCTGTCTTTTTTTTTTTTCGGAAAATATTTTTTTTTTACTCTTTAAGCACAAAAGCTACAGAACTACAGAACTCAGGCGGAACTACAGACCCAGTGTTTACAAAGCGAACGTGCAAAGACAAAGAAAGTGCAAATAAGTTTGTAAACGCTGTTTACAAACAAAAAGGTACAACAATGTCCTCCTCTCAAGTTGTAGGAGAAAATAAGATGGAGTTTTCGCCATATTCAATACACAGACGATGAACTTACACGTGACTCGTAGTAGTGATGGAAAGTTCGGATCATTTTATCGACTCGGACCTTTGAGTCTCCTTCAGCAAAATGAACGAATCTTTTGTCGAGTCATTTCGTTCATTTTAGCAAAATATAATTAAAATGTTACGTGTTACTTCCCTAACACATCTACTACTTACACAAACGTTGATCACACTACAAACAAGACGAAACTATAATGCTATAAGAAACAGAAAAGATTAATTCATTGTTTACCTGGATCTTTAGTCTATGATTAGCTCACCTCACCTCTTATCTGACAAGTTTTCAGGTTTGAGTCGTTCGTTCATCACGTGACAGCCCCATAAGAGGAACGAAGGACTCGAAAAACCCGAAGACTAGAAACTGGTGAACTAATTGCAGTACAGAACCTAATAGGATGCTGCGCATGCGCAACTGAACGAATCACTCCCCGAGACGACTCGTTCTTCCTGAGTCACATTAAAGATTCGTTCAAAATGAAAGATTACGGTTACTTCTCACAGCGAGTGTCATGGCGGATGCACAAATCCACTACAATTTTATAAATAATACTGTTTTGTGCCACGGAATGTAGTTTTTAGAGTTTTTAGGCGAGAATATACTTGTTTAGACTTCAAATACGTGGTTTGTTAATAAAGATAACTTCTACTTGAAGATGAGAGCTCCGCCTCAGCGGTAGTGACGGGCAGTTCGGATCATTTTACCGACTCGGACCTTTTGAGTCTCGTTCAGCAAAATGAACGAATCTTTTTTCGAGTAATTTCGTTCATTTTAGCAATATATAATTAAAATGTTACCTGTTACTTCCCTAACACATTTACTGCTTACACAAACGTTGATCACACTACAAAGACAAAACTATGATGCAATAAAAAACAGAAAAGATGAATTCATTGTTTACCTGGGTCTTTCTATGATTAGCTCACCTCGCCTCTTATCTGAGAAGATTTCGGGTTTGAGTCGTTCGTTCATCACGTGACAGACCAATAAGGTGAACCAACGACTCCAAAAACCAGAGGACTCGAAACAGGTGAACTAATTCCAGCACCTAATAGGATGTTGCGCATGCGCGACTGAACGAATCACTCCCCGAGACGACTCGTTCGTCACGAGTCACATCGAATCGTTCAAGAACGACCGATCAGTACTCAGCGGGCATTTAGCATAACGAAGCCTCAGAGAGTCGTCTCATCCTGGCCATATCTTCTGGAATTTGCCGCTGGCTCTGATGTCTCTGTGGCGGTTAAACATGAGATATAATTCATTTTAAGTACATGTAACAGGTAATTTTTGTTCTCATTAATCTATTATTTGTTCCAGAGCAAAAAGTTTTGGCTGAAGCAAAATCTCATCACGTTATATTTTATGTAAATTTAATGCTGTATACCAGAGTGCTGCCTTTGTACTTTTGACTGGTTTGCCTAGCAACTTTTATTATGAATGTTGTTGTTTATTAAATAATATTATTCAAGAAATAGAATTTTATATAATAGTATTTAATAGTAGTATTTAGTATTGGGAAATGGTGTGTGTTCGTGATGGTGATTACATGGTGATACATTCTGTTATTAGATGGCGACAAGAGACTGTTTTTATGAGTGAGTCAGCAGTAAAGACTAATATTGAAAGAGACTGAAATGATGTTATAAACAAGGAAGTTATTTTTACTTTTAACAACACCTTGTAAGATGCAGCAGACATTCAAACTATTGTTTTATTGTTAATATGAGACGAGCTGAAGAATGAATCTGGATCAGATGCAGGTAATCACACTTGCACAGTCCATCTCTCTCTCATAATACTCTACATAATACATTGAGCTTTTAATACAGTAATACAATAAGCTTTCAATGAAGCAACTCATGTTCCTTTGTTACTAGTTCTAAAGTGACGTTTTTGAATTAGTAACGGAGGCTTGGGCTCAGCTGTTAAACTGTCAAACTGAGATTTGAATCCGCGGAAGGATGTCGTTCGCACAAATGAGGGTTTTTAAAGACACTCAGTTGTTGTTTCTCATGCATTTACACACTAGTGACGTCGAACTGTTAAATAAACGCAATATCACACTCGTAGCTGTGAGATTTGGCTGTATATCAGCACACAGCCGTGCCGATATACAGCCGTATCTCACGGCTACGAGTGTGATATTGCTCATATATAATTTAAATATAAATAAGTGAAAATGTAATTAACTGGAATAATACACTGTAATAATTACTTTCATTTCATGTATGTTTTAATAACCAAATAAAAGACACACCACCAACTTCCGCATAAGATTTTATTACGAGATATATTTCTACATGACCTCGGAGGCAGATCTAAGAATCTAAGCTCCAAAACATCAAAAACATGGAATAAGAATTCCACAGTGAAAATGTCCCTTTAGTACCAGAACACCACTTTGCAAAATATAAACATTATGTGCTACATTTTATTAATCACAATGTTCTGGCAGACGCCAAGTGTTTTAGTTTTGTGTGCAAATGGAGTCAGGACAATGTTTACAGTAAAGTGAGTGTGTTGATCATTTTCATGAGCATGTATTGTGTGTGAAGTCTTGGCGAGGAACACACTACTTATCATGCATAGTTAATATACTCTGCATTCTGACAGCACTTCCACGTCAATAACAACAGCAAATTTTGTAGTGATATAGAAAGTATAACTTACACAAACCTTGGTAAGTTCACATCTTCAATCTAGTGACCAGTGCATTGGTGCAAATACAACAAATTGGTCCTGTGAAATTTTTTCGCCCACATTCTCATAGTTTGAGACAAATGTTAGTGTCTAGTGTGTGAAAGTGTGTATTTATTCCTGCTATTGGATTGCATTTCCATGGTGGTGAATATGCAATGTTCGTCCCTTCAATTAGAACAGACAGCAGCAGCTGAATCATGCACAGAACAAATGGGGTCACCAGATGCCAAAACCGTCCACACTGACAGGAAAGCCAGTTCAGAGGTCATTCACAAAATACATCTCGCCACATAAGGGTGAGACCAGCAACTTGCATCTATTTCTGACATGCTGTGGTGTTCTGAGTCCCTGGATACAAGACCAACAGCAAAATTTGATCAGTTAAGATAGGCAGACCAGCACGCAGCCAGAGAAAGACACATGAAATATGCAAATATCCACCATTTTCACTTTCAACTTTGACAATACAGTGCATAAAGATTAGTCTAAACTAAAATGTAAACTCATATATTCTTGCTTGTATAACACCAATCTGAAAACTTAATTTGACTATTAACTAAGGCTACCAAAGTTAACTGTTGAGACTAATTAAATATTTAACCGCATTTATTAAACAAATGTAATATTAAAACTGGTTACTTTAAGTTCATTTTCAGAACAAGAGTAGGTATCCAAATTCAGTAAAAACAGCCCCACAGCTGGGCGTTTACCGGCAATTTTTTTTTCCATAAATGAAACACAGATGGGACTTAAAAAAAAAAAAAAGTAATGTTACTCGCAATTTGTAAGGCATAATGTACGTATTGGCAAAGTTTAACAAGACTGGAATTTCTCATAAGGCGGCCTTCCAGTCGAAAGAAGGCATATAACTTATGCACTTAAAATAATGATTATATAAATATATGTTTATAATCTATAATATATTTAGTTTTTTATATATATATATATATATATATATATATATAAAAAATTGTGTATTATATGTATACTTATTATTATAATATTTAAAATTATAAATAAATACATATATAACGGAAAACTTAAAATTCAAGATTAATTATCAGCAAAAGAGCAATGAGATGACATTTTAAATCATTTCAGTAATCTAGCATGTCATTTCAATTTTGATTGTACAGTAGCTAGACAGACACTTGCATTAGCAACATAATTGTGCTTGATATGAACATACCACTAGCCCTGATTAGTTCTTGATTTAATTTGTTCCCTTACTTACCGAACCCACATTTAAGACTCAACTACTGTATAAAATAGGCAATTTTGACCTCCTTCACCAATGTTCAAAAGCGTCAAATAACAAGCTGCAACAACAGCTAGGTAAAATCTATTGTAACCTATAGCGAGCAGGTTCTATCTAATGTAACAGCATTTCCTGTGCCTGGGAGTCATGTAAAAAAAGAATCAAAAAAAGATGTACAATTCATCCTCGAAAGGCATCAAACATAAAAAACAGGACCATTCATTCAAGCTTTCCCACGTTATAACCAAACCTCTGCTGTTGCCAGTGTAATCCCACAATCCTCTGCATCCTCCTCCAGCCCAGCAGATGACGGAGGAGTGACATAAAGCCAGTGGTGAGGATGCGGGTTGTTTATGTGGATTGAACCCGGATGCGGAACTGTCCCTGCTGGAGCTGCAGGCGGAACAGCTTACAGTTAGCGATGCGTAGGGCGGCGCAGCTCGTCTTGCTCAGATCAGAGGGCATGAGGGGTCTGGTGGGGTGCCAGGTACCCGTGCTTCGGCGGAACTCCCGCACATAGTCAAAACTGGTGCCTGCAGACCAAACAAAGAAATATATATCATGCAGTGAGTATTTTAATTCTGCTCTACGTAAATACACCACTTTTTGCATGGTACAGTATTGTTACAGTATATATATATATATATATATATAAACGTACTCAGCTCACTCTATTCAACATCATCATTCATTCATCATTTAGTAGTATTCCCAGAAATCAAACCTTAGGTGGCATTTTTGCAGTAAAATATATTGTAATATTATTTGAATACTTCAGTACTGCTGTTTATAATTTTTTATTCATTTATAAAACTATTTAAATTTAAAAGTGCATTACATACTGTAATTAGTTGTTTAAGAGTAAAAGTGCTGTATTTAAACAGCCTAATTGAGATTATCATTGATTTTGAGAGCAATAAATACTGGTCTGATTGTTCTTATACAGTACATAATTCATAATTTAACAATATTACTATAGTATCATTACTATTATAGTTAATACTACTATTATAGATACTGTTGTAGTTTTTATTAATATTTTGAATTAGTTTTTATTTTTAGATTTGCTATTTTTCTTTATTTAATTTTAGTTTTAGTAATTTTGTCTGTATTAATAATAATAATAATAATAATAATAATAATATTTGTTAATGTCTATAAAGTTTCTATAAATTTTTGTTTTAGTTATCTTAGTACATTAAGTTAAACAATTTAGTACATTAGGTTAAAGTAAAACTAATTATTTCGGTTAGCATTTATTTTATGTCAAGTAATAAAATTTGAAAGCATTTCAAAATATATCTTATTTTATTACCTAAATTATATCTTAAAATATATACCTTCTTAATGACTTCAGTGTAGTTTTGTAGGTAATGTAATTATTTATTCAAAATGGTAGCTTGATCTTAATGACTCATAATAAAATAGTTTATGTGACATCAGTGGTTCAACCGTAATGTTATGAAGCTACAAGAATGCTTTTTGTGCAAAGAAAACAAAAATAATGACTTTTTTTTTTTTTAACAATTTCTTCTCTTCTGTGTCAGTCTCCGCTGCCATTTAGAGATTTTGACATGACTGACATGTTATTTTTGTTTTCTTTGTGCAGAAAAAGTATTCTTGTACCTTCATAACATTATGGTTGAACCGCTGATGTCACATGAACTATTTTAATGATGTCTTTACTACCTTTGGGCCTTAAATGTATCAGTTGTGTTGCTTTCTATGTAGGGTCAGAAAGCTCTTGGATTTCATCAAAAATTTGTATTCCGAAATTGAAACAAAGGTCTTACGAATTTGGAATGACATGAGGGTGAGTAATTAATGACAGAATTTTCATTTTTGGTTGAACTATCCCTTTTAAAATAGTTCAAATCTACACTCGTTGTAGCTTGAATGTATACGTTATCATAGCACAGAAAATGTTGACCTCCTCAAGGACGGAATTTGAAGATATACATATAAAAAGATATTCCTAGACAGAGGATAAAATGCGATTATAAGTCCCTTATCAGCTTACCAGTGTCAAGTTCTCCAATCACATATATGCTGGCACCAATAGGAACAGCTCCATAAACAAAAGATGATGTGGCCTGTATGCAGAGGTTCTGGTCATCTAAATCCACCCACCTGAGAGAAAACAAAGACATGCATGAACATACACATCACTCTAGTATTGCTCTGTACGAGTGCTGCTTTGAAGAGCTCACCTTTTTAGTTCATCATGGAAGAACTCAGACTTGCAGATGGTCATCTGACTGGACTCTGGATTGTCAGCGTCTCGGTTCCTCACACCACCAAATAC
Source organism: Labeo calbasu (assembly GCA_019740295.1). Taxonomy (NCBI): domain Eukaryota; kingdom Metazoa; phylum Chordata; class Actinopteri; order Cypriniformes; family Cyprinidae; genus Labeo; species Labeo calbasu. The sequence continues at coordinate 4,729 of JAHKKF010490948.1, read as the reverse complement.
ATAGAGCTCTTGTCCAATGCCACAAGCTACCGCGCCGAACCTGAGGAAATTACAAAGTCGGGTTGTCATGAAGGAGTAGCGCACAAATCACAATTACGTCAATTAGCAAATAGCTGATAATACAGAGTAATTAGATTAATGTGTTATAAAATGTAATTTATTCCTGTGATGGCAAAGCTGACTTCTTAGCAGTCATTACTCCAGTTTTCAGTGTCACATAATTCTTCAGAAATCATTCACATCCAATTCACAGAATTTTTTATAACACTATAAATGTCTATACATATATTAAAGGTTTCTATTTAAAGTTTTTTTTTTTTATGAGAAATATGTTTGGTCAGCTGAACAATCGCCATGTCGTTAAACAATAAAATCCAATCTTCCTAACATTAAATATGGCACTACCTTGACTAAAGTCTTGAACCAATTAACCCTTCGCAGTTAGTTTGATTGACAGGCGATTCGGACCAATCAAAACGCCGAATCTGCCTTTTTTCCGACAAACAAACCAGACCGGAGAGTAGATTATGATGGGAAGTTCTGATCATTTTACCGACTAGGACCTTTGAGTCTCATCAAAATGAACGAATCTTTTTTCCGAATCATTTTGTTCATTCTAGCACAATATAATTAAAATGTAAAATGCTACTGCTTATACAAACTTTGATCACACTACAGACAAGACAAAACTATGATGTTATAAAAAAAACCAGGAAAGATTAATTCATTGTTTACCTGGGTCTTTAGTCTATGATTAGCTCACCTCACCTCTTATCTGACACGATTTCGGTTTTGAGTGGTTTGTTCATCACGTGACAGCCCCATAAGATGAACGAAGGACTCCAAAAACTCGAAGCCTCGAAACAGGTGAACTAATTTCAGTACAGAACCACAGAACCATTTCTCATAGCTGAAGTCTTCATAGTTGGGTAAAAGCCGATAGCAGTGAATGGGAGAGTACTACAAATATATTTTTTGCATTCCCATTTGCTCAAATGACAAAAGAAAAACTACACGATAGTGTTTTCAAGGCTTTCATTCAAAGGAAAAAAACTGAGAGAGACTGATATCGGCAGTCACAAGAGAGAACAATGTCAAATTTACCCTCCCTCCCATAGACGCGGCATTAGAAACACCCTCGCATAGCGTTAACTAGTTTTTTGGTAACTTGGTGAAAAGGTGGTATAATACAAAGTATAGTGTTATAAATGCACATACATATTTTTAAAAATCAAAATATAAAAAAGTTGAAAGGATTTATGATGATGATGACCGTTAAAACGCGTCATCACAGGCTTGTGAAAAGGGTCCACAGGATGTTGCGCATGCGCGACTGAACGAATCACTCCCCGAGACGACTCGTTCGTCACATGAAAGATTCGTTCAAAATGAACAAATCGTTCAAGAACGACCCATCGATTAACGTAGATTAACGTCGGTGGACGAACTTGAAAAATGGCGTGTACTTACGTCTTTTCGTCATTGAAACAAGATAACTTCTGATGTTCATTCATATTTATTTAACGCTAACAACTAGCAAAGAGGAAGAGATGATCGGTTCACTTGCCGCTTGAACTGAGGTGCTACAGCGATCTGTCAGGACACATAAAAGAGCCACGAAACGGTATTTATTGTTTGAATTTCTTAAAAAAAAAAAGACTAAGTTTAAAAACAGAGAGTTTGTTTTATACCACAAGTAACCTGTTCTGTCTTGTCTGTTGGTGTGTTATCAGTTTCCTCTTTGCTCCTCGATATATTTTTTTTTCTGTGTGGCTTAGGAGCAGGGTTGCCAAGTTTTCACAACAAAACCCGCCCACTTGCTACTCAAAAGTAGCCCAATCGCGTTTCCAGGGGCGTCCCCCGGTAAAAATCGTTTTTTGGCAGGGTTCCCTGGTAAAATTCGCATTCCAGGGGATAAATATCACGTTATTGGGGTCGCTTCAACCCACAGACATCAAAAACAACCCGTGGCAACTGTTAAAGTATCTCAATTCCGCGTACTTGGCAACACTGCGTGAGAGCCTCATGGCTTGCCAACGGTAACAAAGGGGGCGGGTCTTTGGGAAGGGTCAATTGGAGGAGTCAAGTCTTCTGTGCAAAGTGCTATTTGTATTGCGTCAGTAGTTAGTGCCGATGTATTGTGTCTCAAATCAGTTACTTATGAGGTTTCATGGCGGTTAGGATGCTGCCTTAGAAGGCAGTAGGCAGCCAGGCAGTTCATTAGATTGTGTAACAGAACTGTGAACAAAATCATACTCCAAACAAGACAAGAACACCAAGAAAAATGACTATTTATGTTCCTCCAGATGGTGATCAATTGTTTCCAGTTACATGGGCTAGACCGATAGGTCCCTTGACAACTATTGTTCTAACTACACATCTGTAAAACATCACAGATCGTGGGGTGTGTCTCAGTTCTCATAGCTGTTGAAGATGTGCTGCCTTTGCCTTAAAATGTAATCTGTTTAACTTTTGATGGTTGTCTGCGTCATACGCAGGATGTGAAAAAGCATTCTTCAAATTCACATCTGCAAAGACTGCGCCGCTTTGATCATCCAGTGTTTGCGGTTTGAATGCATGGGGGCCAAGTTATGCTGAACGACGTTTCTGCCATTTCCTATTATCAAATAATAATGTAACCTCTTTTACACCTATTCAATGAAAACCTGGTTACCTAAATGTAATAAAATTACATCACCGTCTTTTAAAGTTAAAATGTTATGAAACAAATTGCAAGGGCACACTGACACATTTTTCCTATGTTATATAAAAAATACAGACCCTTACACAAAATGTTGGCTGTACAAGCCTGTATTCCAGTGCAAACTCTTTGTTTAAATTTTTAACAGACAAACAGTGGATCTAAAGGGGAAAATTGCTTTAGATTCACTTAGATGATTTTGGAACAGAATTGGAGAAACTCAGCATTACGTCACTTGCTCACCAGTGGATCCTCTGCAGTGAATGGGTGCCGTCAGAATGAGAGTTCAAACAGCTGATAAAATCATCACAATGATTCACAAGTAATCAAGTATTTCGCATGACTTCAGTCTTATCATTTAATGTCTTGTGAAGTAAACAGCTTTGTGTTTCTAAGAAACTAATCCATCAATAAGGTGTTTTATATTTAAACCAGCACTTCTGGCAAAAATTAGAGACCATAATTCATAATAACACTTCAATTCAATAATTCTTTGATGAATAGAAAGATCCAAAGATCAGCATTTATTGAAAATAAAAAGCTTTTGCAACATTATACACTATACCATTCAAAAGCCTGGAGTCAGTATATATATATATATATATATACATATATTTTTTGGAGAAATTATAGAAATTAATACTTTTATTTAGCAAGGATGCTTTAAATTGATCAAAAGTGACGATAAAGACATGTATAATGTTACAAGAGATTTCTATTTCAGATAAATGCTGTTCTTCTGAACTTTCTATTGATCAAAGAAACTTGAAAAATTCTACTCGGCTGTTTTCAACATAATAATAATAAATGTTTTTTGAGCAACAAATCAGAATATTAGAATGATTTCTTGAGGATCATGTGACTGGAGTAATGATGCTAAAAAATCAGCTTTGATATCACAGGAATAAATTACATTTTAAAATATATTCATATGAAAGCAGTTATTTTAAATAGTAGAAATATTTTAAAATGTTACTGTTTTTTAGCTGTATTTTGGATCAAATAAGTGCAGGCTTAGTGAGCAGAAGAGACTTCTTCAGAAAACATAAAAAATCTTACTGTTCATCAACTATTGACTGGTAGTGTATGCGAGTGTTTTTATTTTGTTTTGAATAGAATCTCCTAAATGAACAAACGTCCATTTATACACTTTACCTCCTTTCCTTAAGAGGGCAGACTGTTGTCCACTGCTGGGTTTTAGGGTCATAGCACTCCACAGAGTCGTAAATCTTCCCGTATGATCCTCCGCCCATCACATACAGTTTCTTCTTCATGGTGGCACAGCAACCGAACTGAGAGACAAAGTGTGAAAAGCATGAAAGTATTGCAGTGGAAGTGTGTGGATTTGAACCACAACAACAAAAAAGGAGTTAAATCTGACCTTGCGCACTGTGGTCATTTGTGGTTGTGTTCGCCAAACGTTGCAATGGGGGTCAAACACCTCCATCGTGAGGAGGACCTCAGTGTCCTTGTTCTCTCCACCCAAGACGTAGATCTTCCCATCCAGCTCTGCAATGGCAAAGTGCTGTCTGGCCTGAAAAGACATAAGAAAATACAATAATACAATAGTGACATCTGGTGGTTCATGTAAGAACTGTATTATAAAGATGAGATTATACAGTATCTTCCATTTTCAACCAATTAAAATCAATAAACAAGTTTCTTTATACCAAATTGGTTATTATTTCATCTCTAAATAGCTTTAATAAACTATGATGGTTAATTTAGTTAATGTTAGTCCTACGGTAGCATTCCTATTCAAATTTCTCCATTTACATTCATTCACTTGGCAGAAGGTTTTAATCAAAGCGACTGCAAATGAGAAAAATCACAAAAAAAATCTGTCACAATTTTTCCACAAAGATGATAACATAGCCTTCTGTATCTAAATATGTTGCAAAAACTTTAAATGTATTGTTTTTACAATTAAAATGAGATTATTTGACTTCAATCAATAATTTTATATTGTCCCACTGTTTTTTAATCACTTATGTAATTCAGAAAGCTTCATAGAGTCAGAAATACACA
>JAHKKF010490947.1:0-50282 GCA_019740295.1 Labeo calbasu | reverse complement strand
GCTCTCCAGCACCGGAGTTCGCCACCCCTGCTTTAGGGGGTCTGTTAAAACTCAACGGGCTCAGGGGAGGCGAGAGAGACGTGGACTCACGCTGTAACTTTACCCGCTGATGTCACTATTGGACGCAAGAAAGAATTAATTTGCTATGCCGCAACAAACTGTGACCAATAAACTGATTTTGATTCTGAAAGTCATACAAGTTTAGATCTTTACCTTTAAGAAAACAAATGGGGTCAATTTTGAGCTCATGTTGACTTTGAAGGCTACTCATTCTATAAATGGTTTAGAAAGTTCTTCTGAAATGCAGGTTGCCATGCTGGGACATGTCCTTGATCTTGTTCCCAGCCAAGTCAGCTGAACATTGCTTTCTTGATTACCTAATAACTTCTTTTCCCTCAAGTTCAAGTATCTCATATTCTTCCACTGATTGTGATACAGTACTGACAATATGCAAGTTTTACATCTAGAGCAACTTAGGACACCATAGGGGGCTCTAAAGGTCTAAAGCTGGCGGCTGCACAGCTTCAGTATGAGTTTGAATAGGCAGGAATGTGACTGGCTTGAGAGACACACAAAAAAGGAAGTGCACCCTTCACTCTTTCAGAATGGATAGAGGAGCATTCGTCAGGAGCACCGCTAGCGAGCTATGCTGCTAACCACCAAGAGACTTACAGAGAACCCGGCACCGCCCCTCCACTAGCACCCCAACTGGGGGCTAAACGTATGTGCTGCCTCCTTTTTTTTTGTTTGTGACACTAATACATACATACCCGTGTGTGGCGTATTCCTCTGTGGACATTCACTATTCACTCACTCCTGTTTCACTTTTTCCAAATCTTCCTTCCCTCAGCTCTCTGTCTCTTCCGTCCCTGTGTTGTTTGAACACCCGACGATAAGCTGCTTATTTAAAGATTTAGCAAACACTTACTTTTATTGGAAGCTGTTGCATTGCCCCCACACCATTTGCCATTTCTCTCTGGTGTCTTCATGTGGGCACTCGTTCAGTTTCTCTGGCGCTTTCTATAATGTCACATACAAAAGATGCATTATGGTTAAGGTCAAGGGTGTGTTGAATTAAGGAAGAGAAATGCTGTCGTTTCAAAAGATTGTATCTGGAATGATTTGACGCACGAAAATCCAGTCAAGGCTTATGCTCTAAAGAACATGAATAAATTAACCTTGGACTAAAATTTATATATATGTACACACACACATTTAGAATGATATAAAATGGGCTCATAACAGACCATACTGAAAGTCTGGGATTCAAAAACCTTTAAAAATATTGTGCATTAAGACGTTCTGAAATTAATATATAAGTTGTAATGAACAATTTGCATTTAATTAGAAAATAAAAAAAAATACACTTTTCCACTCAGACTTTTGAACCCCATTGTATATTCATTTTGTGTGCACTTAGATTTTATTCTGTTATGGACAGCTCTGTTTCTCTGTCTGTCACATTTTTCCTCTTGCATATATGTATATCTTTATCATGTCCAGTCATTTGCATTCAGTGTACAGTGTGTCTCTCTCCTCAGGGTGTCTCTGCAGTTTTCTCTGATCCTTCTGTCATGACAGACCATGATGAACAGATCATACATCATCTATCTAGCCAATCACATTGTTGTTCTGTGCTCACTCCTCCATTCTTTCCTCTCTTGTATCTTGTACTAACAGCACTTTTGCTCTAATCTAGGACTGATTACCAGCTGATGCATCTACTAACATTCATTTTGCCATTTTGCTGTACAACTATGATCATGCACAACAGTTAGTTCACAAAAGTGCACACTGGTAAATAAAAAACAAAATGAAGGTTTGTCTTGGATGTTGGCATGACAGATTAAATATTTAATAGTTTGAAGGTTATTTAGACTATGTACTTTATATACTATAAAATCTATAAAGAGTTCAAATGGATAGACAGTTACTGACAGTTACATAGATGGACAGACAGATAGATAGATATAAAATTTTTTTGATACCATAGAAATTTCATAATTCTTGTCACCAGTGTTAATATTACAAAAAAAACCCTAATACTAGCTTAAATTAAAACAAAAAGAAAGAAAGAACTTAAGCTCACTGAAGACAAGTAAACAGTCAGCGATTAGATAAGAATAAGAAACTAATTAGGCCAAAAAAACAGTGGAACAAATAAATAAGAAATGCTACATGCATTGTATAAAGCCATCAAATGTATAAAAACAATGCATATTCTTCACAGTGTAAATTAGATATACATTTCTTCATATTAAGGTTACAAAATTAACTGTTACGCATGTATGGTTACACATCTTTCTCAGCTGTTTGCTTTCACTTAGGCCATAAATTACTGTGTTTACTTGCAAAGATGGGCATTTTGACACATACAAGTGTGTGTATTTAACCGTTCAAGGCCTATAAAGTGGCAAAAATAAATAAAAAATGCTTCAAAACAGTTTTAGTGCATGCATATAGTTAAATGAGATCTCTTTCGCTGCTGATTGCGTTTTAACTGCTTACAATCACTTGTTTTTAAGCTGGAATGCTTAAAAATGCATGCAAAGATAAATTTCGTGACCACATAGCACAGCAGCGTCACATGAGTGTGTAACTGCGATAGAGGCAATAGTCCAAAATTTCTACTGGTTGACAAATTTGTACCATTTAATCACATCGCCCCTAAAATAGATAGATAGGTAGATAGGTAGATATAGGTAGATAGATGGATAGATAGACAGCTTACAGATAGATAGTCAGTTAGTTAGTAGTTAGACAGATAGACAGTCAGTTGGTAGATAGGTAGACAGACAGACAGGCAGTCAGAAACAAAATATGCTGCTTTTGTCAAGCCAGTTTAATTGCATTATGGTTGGTAAAGTTAACTTTGTTGTACAGCTTCTTTTTGAAACTCAAAATGTTCTTAAGATTTGCTGTGTTGTAACACACAGAGGTATCCATAATCATCTCATACAGAGGGTCCAACAGATTTACTCTCACATATTCCCATAGCTCACAAATAGTGCTATGCTTTTCTTACTGCAGGAGGCAAGCCATTTTTCACAAGAAACCCTGCAGAACTGAAGGGAACATTCATTAACACCAAGCTGAAGAAGAGTAGGCGTGGGTTTGGCTTCACCGTAGTAGGAGGAGACGAACCAGACGAGTTCCTGCAGATTAAGAGTCTGGTGCTTGATGGACCAGCTGCCCTGGATGGAAAGATGGAAACAGGTACAGCTAAAAACTGTGCTGCCTTAACACATCTTTGAGCCGTAGTCTTGTTCTTGCACCAACACCTGTTTTGTTTCCACAGGGGATGTTATCGTGAGTGTGAACGACACTTGCGTGTTGGGTTACACACATGCCCAGGTCGTGAAGATCTTCCAGTCCATCCCTATCGGCTCTATGGTCGACCTTGAACTTTGCCGTGGCTACCCCTTACCCTTTGACCCTGATGACCCCAACACCAGCCTGGTGACTTCTGTGGCCATTCTAGACAAGGAGCCCATCATCGTCAACGGAAAAGAAAGCTACGACTCGCCATCCAGCCACGGGAGTGAAACTACAGGTGGCGGCGGTAGTTTGAACGGCTCCAGCGACCCTCCTCGTCCCCACAGCCCTTCGGCAGAGGTGGCTTCTAATGGCTCTCACGGTTATCCCAGTGATGTGGTGACGTTGGCGTCTTCGATCGCAACCCAGCCCGAGCTCATTACCGTCCACATGGAGAAGGGTGACAAAGGATTTGGCTTCACAATAGCAGACAGCCCGTCTGGGGGAGGCCAACGAGTGAAGCAGATAGTGGATTATCCACGATGCAGAGGCCTGAGGGAGGGAGACATCATCATGGAGGTTAACAAGAGGAACGTGCAGAACCTGACGCACAATCAGGTGGTTGATCTGCTCAGCAAGTGTCCCAAAGGCAGTGAGGTGACCATGCTGGTACAAAGAGGTGAGCTGACATAGAAATTATTAGGGCTGGGACAATAAATCGAAGCATTGCGAATCGAGAAATGACTCTCTTTTGAATCGATTCTGAGATTAGTTTTTAACAGCAGATGGCACTGCATGCTTTAGAAACAGCTGTACTCTGCTTGCTTTCAATTCCTTACACACACACCACTTGCATCTAAAATAATCATTCATAAAGCTGTGTTTACATTTATCTAGTGTCATGAAAGCATAAAGGCTGAGGTGCAAGTGCTTTTAACCGCCTTACATGACACGCACATACATAAGCGCTCTTCTTCATGAGCATTATAGTGCCATTTGTTGTTAAAAACTAAGCTCAGAATCGATTCCAGAGAGAATCGTGACACATTCGGAAAATCACAGAATCGATCCTTGATTCGCAATGCACTGATTTGTTGTCCCAGCCCTAGAAATTATGCTTTTAAATGTTGTAAAAATGGAGAAATGGTGAGAAAAGAATGCTTACAAGTGAAAAACGAGCTCTTTTTTTGTCCAAGTTTACAGGTATTATAGCATCATTTGATTGCACTGATATTAAAATTCTGACTGATACCATTAAGCAATAATTATTTTTATATAATGGCTGATAATCAGTCAATAAATAGTCAATATAAACATCTGATAAACAATCAATATTAAAAGTAATACTATTTTGCCTAAATAATAATGAAAAAATAAAATAATAATAATAATAATAATAATAATAAAAATCTACACTCAATCTACACTACCATACAAAATTTTTAAAAATGGTCATTCATCATGATTGCGTTTGTAAAAATCCAGTAAAAACAGAAATAATATATGATCCTGGACCACAAAACCAGTCATAAGGGTCCATTTTTTTAAAGGTTAGATTTACATATCATCTGAAATCTAAATAAATAAGCTTCCCATTGATTTTAGGATTAGGATAGGACAAAATTTGGTCGAGATACAAGTATTTGAAATCTGGAATCTGAGGGTGCAAAAAAAAATCAAAATACTGAGAAAATTGTCTTTAAAGTTGTCCAAATGAAGTTCTTAGCAATGCATATTGCTAATCAAAAAAATAAGTTTTGATATATTTACAGTAGGAAATTTACAAAATATTGTCATGGAACATGATCTTTACTTAATATCCTAATGATTTTTGGCATAAAAGAAAAATCGATATTTTTAATCCATAAAATGTACTTTTGGCTATTGCTATAAATATACCTGTGCTACTGGTTTTGTGGTCCATAGTTGAATTGTCACATGAGCCTTTGTAAATCATTGTAATATGTTGATTTTATGTTTATGAAACATTATTATTATTATTAACATTATTATCAGTGTTGAAAACAGTTGTGCTGCTCTGTGGAAACTGATACATTTTTTCATTATTTTTATTTATTTATTTTTTATTTATTTATTTATTTATTTATTTTTTTTGATGAATGGAGTTCAAAAGAACATCATTTAAAAAAAAATCTTTTGTAACATTACAAAATGTTTGATCAATGTAATGCATTCTTGCTGATTAACAGTATTTAAAAAAAAAAATCCTACTGACCCCAAACTTTTGAGCATTAGTGTATATAATCCATCCCTATCAAGCAAACTATTCCATTTTGTTGTCCTAGTTGTGTCCTGTTAGATTTTCCCGCTTCTAAATGCCACAAAAAATAACAAACTGTGGACTGGTTGGACTGTCTTTTTCATCATATGTTTCAGCTGTTATAAATCTTGTAAGCTTCCTTTCTCACTTTTTCTCACTCTGCTGTTGTTTTCTTCTCCGTTCCAAACCTGGGAATGTGCACAGTGTCCTGCAATGTGGACCTGACTTTATGCAGATTTTTAAAAGCCTTGCTACTCAAATGTAGAGAAGGAAATACAGATAAAGTACACTCCAAACAAGGGAAGAATGAGAAAAGAGGCTGTTCAGTCAGTGTTTCTGAATGAAGAGAGAATGACAGGAAAGTGTCCAGACAGAGACGGTTTCAGGTGAGAGGTCTGTGCCGATCATGAATATGAAGTCTGGGACTTCTTCTTTTCCCTCGAGGGCTGCCAAAATCAGCTGTCTGTTAACCCCAGGTCCACACAGCCTTATCTCTTTGTCTTGAATTTTGGGGGAGGAAGTTGAGAAATGTCAAGGTTACCAGCTATTGGTGGAAAACCTCTGCCTTACAGATGGCAAAAGAGACTGAAAGAAACTGAGGGAGACGGACCTAGAAGAACGTAGAGACTAGTGTGTGTGTGTGTGTGTGTGTGTGTGCGTGTGCGTAAAATGAGAAAGAACATTGAATACCAGCATCTGACTGTAAAAGAAAGAAGTGGCTTCTCATAGAAAGTTGCAGTTTGAGAGAATTACCCCAGGAGTTTTGCACACACAAATCCCCAGGTCTTTCAGAACCGGCTTTAAAATCCTGTTTTGCCTGTTCTCAGAGCATTCAGTCAGAGCCTGGCACTCGGATTATTAATTTGATGAATTGAAAGCACTTTTATCTGTCTTGTGTAAGTGCTTTTAACAGGGCCAGGAAATTGCTGCATGCCAATTGCAAGGCCAGAGCCTGTTGCATTAAAACATCCCCATTTGTCATTTGGGACAGTTACCAGCATGTAAACAAAAGTGTGTGCAGTGCTTATATCTTTTATGGCTCATCAATAGAGTTGCCGCCTTGCTATTTCGGTAAAGCAAAAAGCCAAATTGTCCTCCAGGATTTGACGGCCTACTGAACTGACGTCACATAACTTGCAGTGTAATTTATGAATTACACAGACTAAGATAGCAGGACTGAAATGGCCTCTCTTTTATCTATGTGGCTTACACACTCTATTCCAATTCATTTTTAAAGTATAACCAGAGCTCAACAGTAAGTTTTTTTCTGCTGTAGTTCAGATTTAAAAATTATATAATTTTTAATCAAATTAATTGCATAATGTTTCGATTAATCAATCAAATTAATCACAAAATTAATTTGACTGGTTATTTTTTCATAGCTAATTAATTAAGTTTATATATATATATATATATATATATATATTTGCAAATGAGCTCTTCATATATGTATTTAAACTGACAGCCCTAATATATATACATACATTCATATATATATATATATATATATATATATATATATATATATATAGTGTGTTTTATTGTGTTAGTTAGCTGTATTTTTTAGTTATTTTTACTTCAAATCAAAACAACCCAATTTGATTGAGATTAATTGGAATATATATATATATTTGCAAATTATCTCTTCATATATATATATATTTTTTTTTTTGAAAACATTTACAAAATGTTTACTTTTAGAATTACAGCTGCTAAAGCTGCTAAAACGCTTCCTGTTTAATTATAAGAGTCAGAGAGAGGATGGATAATGATAATACCTTTACTAACATTATATGTGGTCCTCAGGATAAAAACATTTGTTAAAAAGACTTTAATTGTCATTGCAGTAATCCAAGTTCACACCAGAGATACACTAGAGACGTTCTCTAAATGTGTATGGGATGTTTTAAGTATTCTCTGTGCTCACATCTCACCTTTAATTGCTGGCCTTGATGTCATGCAGCAAATCCCACCACACACAAATAAGCAGATACACACACACACACACACACACACACTATTCCTTTTCATCAACACTCCCCCATCACTGGCCTACCAATTAGAGTAGAGCCTAAAGAAAAATCTAATGGGTAGAAGCTCGATTTGTCTCTTCATTCTTTTAAACAGACATATATACACACAAATACTCACATGTTGAAATTGCAGCATGTTTGGCTTATTAAAACACATTTCACATTGTAGGGAATGCACTGTGGCTCTGCTGGTTCTCTGGATAATTGACTCATGTATAGATCTAGGTCCTATAAGATGGTTTGACTTCATTTGAGCTTTCCTAGCTTGTGTCTGTTTTTGTGCCTCTGGTCTGGCAGGTTAGGTTGGTGGTGTAAAAGCTTTATTACATCATTATTTGAACATTTTACTCCCCTATTAAAAAGCAGGCTGTTGAACTTAAACTGTGTTTTTACTGTGGTTAAAGCTCAATCGACAACCTTTGCAGCATAATGTTGATTACCACAAAAACAATTTAATATTTAAATAATTTAAATAATTTATTTTATATCATTTTTTTTTTTCATTTTTGAATAAAAGAATAACAATGAAAGTGAACGGAGGCAATTTTTAAAGTATTTTAAAGCAGAAATGTGAAGCTTGTAACTTTATAAAGGCATTTAAATGAATTCTTCTGTTAAAACTTGTATGTTATTTGAGCTAAAAACTGTTTAAAACATAAGTTTTACAGTTGTTTTAGTGGTTATGGTATTTTGTTGGATAAAATTTGAATATTACTTTACACAGAAAAGGTTAGTGATTTAATTGCAGTAAAATTGTTAACATATGTGACCCTGGACAACAAAACCAGTCTTAAGTAGCACAGGTATATTTGTAGCAATAGCCAAAAAGACATTGTATGGGTCAAAATTATCGATTTTTATTTTATGCCAAAAATCATTAGGATATTAAGAAAAGATCATGTTCCATGAAGATATTTTGTAAATTTCGTATCGTAAATATATTAAAACTTAATTTTTGATTAGTGTTATGCATTGCTAAGAACTTCATTTGGACTTTAAAAGGCGATTTTCTTAGTATTTTTTTTTTTTTTTTTTTGGCACCCTCAGAGTCCAGATTTTCAAATAGTTGTATCTCGACCAAATATTGTCCTATCTGCTTTCAGATGATGTATAAATTAAAAAAAAAAAAAAAAGACCCTTATGACTGGTTTTGTGGTCCAGGGTCACATATCGTTGACTTCTTTGTGCTTTACTACTGAAATATAGCTATAAAATGAAAAATATAGTGTTGTAACATATATGGATTAGCCCCATTTTTTTCAAGATTTTAATCTGATAATGAACATTATGCCACAAGTGCTGTCAAATGAGCTTAACCTCTACTAAACCCAGAAAATATTTCTTTAAAAACCAAGCATAATTATGATCTTATGCGCTGAGCACAAAGCCAAAACTGTGGTTTCCAGTCATTGACGGTTTTCTCCCATGAGGCTTGACCGCTGTCAGTTTTTTCCTCTAGGTGTTTCTCAGCTGTTCGGGTCTAAATGTCACGCTTGCAAATGCTCAGTATAAAGGAGATTTATGCATCTGTTATACCCGGGGTAATCAGTTCAACACAATGTGTGTTTGCGAGCTGAATACATCATGGCTGCGAGTCACTGGCCCTGAGGTCCATTTCGTCTCCCTGAAGCGTGTGTGCTTGTATGTTTATGTATTTACGTCAGTGTGGAATCGCTAGTGCTGCAACATGTAGAAGGCCGTTTCTAGCCTCATTGCAATTCATCCTGCTGGTGTTTATCAGAATCTGCCGCTTTGAGAAAGAGAGTAAAGGATGCTTCGGCTATGGATAGTGTGATGAAATGAAAAGGTGCATACTACTATCTGATCGCCTCCCTTTATGAGTCATCAATCAGCAATGACAGCGCACATCTCGGTTTCCCCAGCAGATATAAAACCGGCTTCTACTCAGGAATCGGCTAGTCTGGTCTCATTAGCTGCTACTCCAAGCATCCAAATGAGTGTGTTAAAGCTTATTCCCACCAAGAGGGAAATGAAAACACCAAACAAATTGTAAAACATTAAACTATTCGCACGAAGAGCGAAGCACGAATTTGTCAGGCTGTTGTTCTCTCTGACTGTCATTGAGATGACGGGGAATGCGGATAACTAAACGGATACATTTTTGAAGATATTGTAGACTTCTTAGAAGAAAAATAACTTTTGTCTTGTTCTTAGTTATGAGTTTTTCCTCACTGAAGGAAGAAAAAAAACAACCTTGAGAACTAAAAATCATTTCTGTCTTTTTTAGCGCAGATGTGAATAGGTTCATATAAAGCAATTCTTCCATGTAACGTCTCTCGTTTTACAGACTTAAAGAATTAGTTCATTTCTGAATTAAGATTTCCTGATAATTTACTTACCTCCATATCATCCAAGATGTTCATGTCTTTCTTTCTTTGGTCAAAAAGAAATTAAGGTTTTTGGAGAAAACATTCCAGGATTTTTTTCCATATAGTGGACTTCAATGGGGATCAATGGGTTGAAGGTCCAAATTGCAGTTTCAATGCAGCTTCAAAGAACTCTACACAATCCCAGCTGAGAAATAAGGGTCTTATCTAGCAAAACAATCTGTCATTTTTTTTTTTTTAAATGTATATACTTTTTAACCATAAATGCTCATCTTGCACTAGTTTTGTGACACGTGTACGACTTCACACATGTAAAGGTCATGCCTGGTTAGCTCTTCGTCTGTGTGCTTCGGTTAAAAAATGTAGGGTAGGGCCAGTGTTGCCAAGTCTGCGGTTTTCCTGCGAAATTGGGCTACTTTAACACTGTTGCCCCAACAAAAAACGTATTACTTAAAACTTAATACTTTATTGTGATTTTTAATGTGGGACCCCCCTCAAAACGCAATTGGGCTAGTTTTGAGAGCACCCTAAAAAAATGCTGGGTTAAATACAACCCAACTTGGGTTATTTGGCAACCCAGCGCTGGATAAATATTGGACAGAACACATTTTGACCCAGTTGGTTGGGTTAAATTTTATTTATTGTTTAATTATCTGTTGCTTAAAAATGATCATATTGCTGGTTGAAAATGGACTGGAACTTATAAAAACACACACAGAATTACTAGAGGTAACAGCAGTAATCAAAAGATAATAATCATTTATTATTAAGCAAGAACACTTGGACAAAAATACAAGATAAATTGAATTTTTTTGGGTGAATACAGCATAGTTTACAAAAGTATATACATTTAAACTCTTTTAACAAGCATTTTAGATATTAAAAATGTTACATTTAAAAGTAGAATCCTAATTTTAGTGTATTCAACCATTCTCTGTAATCGCTTTTTACTGAAACGGCTCTAATTCTCATGCTGGTGTGTTGCCAAAATCTGAGCCGGTGAAGGGTTGCTGTTCGCTGGGTTAACTGCAAACTTCAGACCGCGGCCTCGCGTTTCACTCGTAGCTGAAAGATGCCCACAGACAAACAGTACTGACATTAGAGAACATAGTTTAAGACTCAGTACAATAACGAATAAAATCCATTTATTTTATGCAAGGCAAAAGGCGTTTCCATCCTGCGAAACAACCGCTGATGACGCAACTGACTGACATCTCATCCTTATGTTATGTAAAATAATACAATTTACAGCACAGTAAAGACTTTATAAATGAAATAAAAACATATACACACCTTTATTTCGCTGAAGAAGTGCAAATCGCCGGTGCTGAGAATCGCTCAAAAAGCCCACACTCTGACTGACTGTAACTCAGCAGCTGGGTTGTTTCGTCGAAACGGGCTTAACCCAGCGATTGAGTAGGAAAAAAACCCAGCATTAAAATGACCTAGCAACTTAGTTACAGAAAAACTACCCAGCACCTGGGTAAACAATATTAAAAAATAACCCAATAAAATAACCCAACATTTTTTAGAATGTAGCATTTGGGTGGGTTTTGCTGTGAAAACCTGGCAACTCTTTGTCGGTCTGAAAAAAAAAATTCCATCTAATTTTCTCCTCCAACTTCAAAATCGTCCAAAATTGTTGTTTTACCTTTGCACGTTTGCTTTGTTAACACTGGGTCGGTACTTCCGCCTACACCACGAGTGACCTTTCCGGCGTGATTATGTAATGCGTGAAGTCCAGCTAGTGCAAGATGAGCATTTGTGGTTTAAATGTATATAAACTTTTATTTTTTTTAAGAAAATGGCCAGTCGTTTCACTAGATAAGACCCTTGATAAGAGATAAGAATCCTTCGAAGCTGCATTGAAACTGTAATTTTCAACCTTCAACCCGTTGACCCCCATTAAAGTCCACTATATGGAGAAAAATCCTGGAATGATTTCCTCAAAAACCTTAATTTCTTTTCAACTTTAGAAGGATTATTAAAACTTTATATCTCTAGTTATCATTATAGGCATTGTCCTTGGTGTGAACGAGCTTTAAACCAACAGGAAAATTAATCGAAGCTGGTCTTTTTAAGGATGGAACAGCGTTGCTGTCTCGTTTTTCTTTTTTCTGGCTGGACCAATACTGCTAGGGGATGATAAACCACCATGATTAGTGATGTGTACGAAAGCAACTTGATTTAATGTTTGAAAGGAAGGATTCCAGTACTTTTTGCATTAATTTTTGCTGAATTGTCCAGCGGTTAAAATGAATGGTGTTGCAGACACACACGTAGGATATCAACAGTCCACAAGAAGCGGTGGCCTGGCTCTGAATCAAATCAAGAGTGAAAAATATGTTTTTAGATAATGGTTTTGAGGAGCGTCTTCTCCCCGACTGCTCACCCTTTGGCTTGCTGAAGGGGTGAAGCATAGAACCCACCAATCACACGATTTCACACCTTGTTTCCATGACGATGCTCTGCTGCACTTTGCGGTGGGGTTTCCTGTTAAAATGATAAAGCGGAGAGGTCTGTCTGCACACAACATGCAGGCGCGTCACATTCTGGAACAAATGCCAGCAGGCAGTGAGGACAGACAGAGACAGACAGGTGTTTTCAAGTCCACTCCGCATCTTGTTCTTTCATTACGTGTTACCCTTGAATGATCTTGATTGACGTGTTTGTGTGGACCTACTGAATCCACGCGAGCAGTGGACGGAAAGTAGTACAATAGCCATCAGAGCTGTATCTGTGTGTGTGTATGCACAGGGCCATTTTAACATCACCTCATGCCCTGCCACCTCCAATTGTAGGCCATGTCAGTTTAAGACTGTTCTAATGTACACACAACTGTGCACACATAAGCTGTGTTCTACCTAGTGAGCAGCCTACACAGGCAGTTGTATTCTAAGGCCATTTTGTCTGTCAGGAGAGCTATTTGAAATGCTCTACATTGACAGTGATTACTCACAAATGGCAGTTCACAATACTGAATGAATATACTTAACATTACTGAATGAAGTGTATTTAGAATTTACATTTCGCTCCCTTCATATGCCATCTTGGAATTATCACAAAACTTGTCATTATACTTCATTTTGGGGTAAAATGATCCATTTTACTTAAGGGCCATTCACACAAAGGCAGATAATTATAATCGATAACCATGTATCCACCTTATATCCACCTTATTTTTCAAAACAGAAGCAAGCTGTTTTTTTGTGCAAGATTTCTGGTTCAGTAGGCACTGTAGGGAAATAGTGAGAAGAACAACTGAAGAAAAACTGTTTGCACAACAAACCAGTGTATTCATAATTAAGATAATACGTTAAAATAATATGATGAGACACACCAGTTTGCAATATCATCAGCAAAACCAGCTAAAAATATCTGGGCGCAGATGAGACCAGAAGCTTCGAGCATAAAATCGCAAGTTCTGAAGTCAGAATTGCAAAATATAAACTCACAATTCTGACTTTTCTCACAAATACAAGTTTGTATCTCGCAATTCATACTTTTTTCTTGCACAAATGTTTGTATCGCAATTTTGACTTTTTTTTCTTGTGATTTTGACTTTTTTTCTCGCAAATGTGAGTTTATATCTTGCAATTCAGACTTTTTTCTCGCTAATTTATAGGGAAATAGTGAGAAGAAAAAAGTGCAGTAAACAGTAAAAGTGTTTGCACTACAATTAGTGTGATCATAATTAAGATAATACATTAAAATAATATGATGAGATACACCAGTTTGCAATATCATCAGCAAAACCAGCTAAAAATAGCTGGGCACAGAAGAGACCAGAAGCCTCGAGCATAAAATTGCAAGTTCTAAAGTCAGAATTGCAAAATATAAACTCACAATTCAGAATTGTGTGATTGAAAATGCACAATTCGGACTTTTCTCGCAAATGCAAGAAATCTCACAATTCATAGTTTTTCTTGACCAGAAGCCACGTTCGTTCTTACGGGAAAAAAATAAAGTGCATAAAGTTTTAATAATCGTTGTAATTCTGAGTGATGACATCTAGGAATGATTTTCAGTTAAAACTGCTTTGTTCACCAAACTAAGTGATGTTTTATTAACAAATTTTGGGAGAAGCACGCACAGATAATTAACTCGGCCAGTTCACCATCAGCAATCACAACGTCCATCCCGCCGGCCCGGGAGGACGCCCATAAATAATCTAAACAGCCTTACCTTCCTCATCTCTAGTCGTCAGCATCCCTCCTCCACCCCGACTCCTCACCATTTACCCTCTCGGGGTGTAAGCGCGGGGTCCGGGTTAAGGGGCTGAGCTCGGACCCCTCTCCCCAGAAGGGGGGAATACCCCGGGCTCGGGAGGAATTACCGATCTCGGAGCCCTCTCCCCGGACAGCATGCCAAATACGCATACTTTTATTCCTCATTATTGTCTGTAGGGCGAAATCGTGAATTCATAGAGGTTGTGGAAATGCATTGCCTTCTTCATAAATGTGATGCTGACTTAAAATTGCAGCGCAGCAAAGTTGCTGTTGCAACAGGCTTCACTTACGGAGTGTTTGTGATGGCCTAGATAGAATGCTGCCTGCATAAGGATCTGACAAGTTGGAACTCCACAACAGTCTTGCATGAAAATGATTTTGTGTCTGCTGTCGTACTCTTCACACCAGAGACTCGCATGCTGTTGTGGCGGCTCCTGGGAGACTGTCTTTCATTCCTCTGCGTGTCAGACTACATCACTGACAGATGGTCTTGACCGTCAGAATCTGTTCCGATCAGACTGGCTGAGGAAGGGGGGTCCAGTACAAACCTTTCGCTCTCTTTGTGCCCTCATGCACATGCATGTGCACATGCAGTTCATCATAATCTTCTCCTGCTAAACCTTCTTATTAGTCTCCTCTGTGCCTGACATGATTCACGCTGACCTGTCGCCAATGTTCCTGCTGACCTGCGATGGCATGTGCAACACGATTATGGAGGGAGCTCTTAGTCTCTCACACCAACAGTATTGTTAATTTGAGTTCAGACGTGAGTTGAATCATTTAACGTCATTTTCACAATATCTGAAAATTGTGAAGAACTGAAATATAACCAGTCGTCATTTTTCTAAATAATGAATTGGTGGAATTGATGTTGTATGGAAGTCTATTTCTGCCACTCAAAAAAAAAAAAAAAAATGTTAGTGCGACCTTTTTATCTCACATTTCTAACTTTTTATCTCAGAATTGTGAGATATAAATTCGCAATTTCGAGTTATGAAGTCAGAATTGCATGCTGAAAACTTGCAACTGACTTATTTTTATCTCGCAATTCTGACTTTTTTTCTCGTAATTTTGACTTTTCTTCATGCAGTTTGAAGTTTGTAAGTTTGTATCTTGCAAGTCTGATTTTTTTCTTGCGGTTGTGAGTTTGTATTGCAATTCTGACTTTTTTCTCAGAATTTCTTGATTAAAAACACACAATTCTGATTTTTCTCGCAAATGTAAGTTTGTATCTCGCAATTCAGACTTTTTTTCTCGCGGTTGTGAGTTTGTATTGCAATTCTGACTTTTTTTTGGCAAATTTTTTATCAGAATTGTGTGATAAATCTTGCAATTCTGGCTTTTTTTCTGAGAATTGTGAGATATAAACTTGCAATTGTGAGTTCTAAAGTCAGAATTGTGAAATATAAACTCACTATTCTGAGTGTTTTTATTAGAATTGCATGATAAAAACTCACAATTCTGACTTTTCTCACAAATTCGGGTTTGTATCTCGCAAGTCTGAGTTTATTTCTTAGAATTGCGAGTTTATTTCTCAGAATTGCAAGTTTGTATCTCGCAATTCTGACTTTTTTCTCGCAAGTTTGACTTTATTCTCAGAATTATAAACTTATGAAGAGTTATAAAGTCCAGTTCTGAGGGGAAAAAAAGACTAATGTTTTCAGAATTGTGAGTTTATTTCTCACAATTCTTACTTAACTCGCAGTTGTGTGCTATAAAGTCAGTATTTGAGATATAAACTTGCAATTTTGAGAAAAAAGTCAGAATTGTGAGTTCGTATCTCGCAATTCTGACTTTATTTCTTAGAAATGCAAGTTTATTTATCAGAATTGCAAGGTTATATCTCACAATTCTGACTTTATAACTAGCAATTGTGGGAAATAAAGTCTGAATTGCGAGTTTGTATCTCACAATTCTGAGAAAAGTCAGAATTGTGAGATAAAACGTTACAATTACCTTTTTTTATTTTTTTATTCAGTGGCGGAAATGGGCTTCCATACATATGGTGTCAGTTCTGCATTAAGGAAGGAAGAGCGGAAATAGCAGGGGTCTGGAAACAACCTCAAATTGCACGACTATAGGATTTGAAACAGGTCCAACGGTTAAGAAGCAATCACAATAAGAGTCATCCACTTTTAATGCATTGGTCACTTTGTTTCCTTTTCATTCAGAAAGGCAGCACTGCTTTATGGGATTCAGATAAAGCCATTATGTGCCCAGTAAAGTGAAATGGATTGATTGATTACAAGGTATTAGGCGGCATCTCTCCTCTATAAGCAACAACCTCCAGACACTCCCTGGGTTATAAAATCAGACAGGCACAGATCCACTCTTAAACTCACAGACTTTTTTTTTTTTTTTTAATGCTTTCTTGTTGCTTCGCAACTGTGGAATAGTATTTTTGAACAGGGAAAAAATTACAGAAATTATACTTGAGGTCATGGGAATCATCAACGTTTAGCTCAGTCAATATCACAAATTGAACTCAATTGAATTGAGATTCTGTAGTGAACATCTTTAATGATTCCTAGCCTACATATAATCAATATTATTTTTAAAATGACAGTTTCATAAAGGCAAATTAAAGGAATAGTTTGCGAAAATGAAATTTTGCTGAAAATGTACTCGCCCTCAGGTTAGCCAAAATGTAGTTGAGGTTGTTTCTTCATCAGAACAAATTTGGAGAAATTTAGCATTACATCACTTTCTCACCAATGGGTCCTTTGTAGCAAATGGGTGCCGTCAGAATGAGAATTCAAACAGTTGATAAAACATCATAGTAATCCACAACTGTTCTTTTAATATTATTAAATCAGTTGCATTAGAATGACTTTTTTTGAAATAAGAGTTTCATAATTTAATTAAATTTAAACAAGCAAGAAATAAATAAGAAGTACATGCCAATGCCGCAACTTTAAGGCCAGAGGTCAAATGATTGCAGCGTTTTCAGAAATATTGCACTACCAAACCAAACACTGTGACGTGAGGTTTGAATACACAAAGAAGAGAAAACTGAAGAGAGTATGTTTGCAAAAGGGCGTGTGGCGATGCTGCAGAAACTTTTAACAATTAATGGACTGTAGTGGAGACAGGCATCGAGAGGAGAGGGAGGGAGGCGGCAGACTGCAGAGGATGATAGTGTTTGTTTTGGGGATAATGAGTCAGGTTGGAGGCAGGGCTTGATGGAGCAGGTCAATTTGCGACGGAAAGGACGACGGAAGATTGAATACCTGGAGATGTATCAGAATAAAGAGCAGGCGCGCTTTGCGAGAGAGAGCGACGTGTGGCTGGACGTAAGTGCGCATGTGTGTTACCGTGGGCGCGCTCGCACGCAGACGACTTGCTCTCAAGGGAACTGCTTCACAATAAGCAGTCTTTTTTCCAGGCCAGACTGGAATCAGAGTACCGATCACACACGGATCTCTCAGCACCGTGCGGTGAAACACACACACCCAGCTGTGAAATCACAAGCAGGCTCATGTTTGCCGTAATGAATCTCGCCGTAGTGGAAACGTTGCGAGACATCCGTTTCCTGTTTTTTTTTTCTGCTCTAAATGACGTGCACATCTATTTATGCATGAATGCATAATTTATGCACGGCCTGTCAGATGCAGCCTTTCTGATGGAGGCGTGGGAGGGGGCGACGGCACATCGACGCATGTAGAAGTGGGAGGGAAACGGTGTTCGGAGGAGGGAGCACGATGGTCGCGCTCGCGTCGAGGAGAGAAGGAGCAAACACATGAAGACGGAGCGAGGGTGATGCACATCGAAACAAGGAGGGGGAGGGCGAAAAAGAAGAGAGAGAGGGAGAGGGAGAGAAAAAAGAGAAGCTCAAAAGACAGGAGAATCAAGGACTGGCTCTAGATGCAGGATCCTTCGGCAACATCATCGCGAGGGGCAGGGACGCTGGAAGATGGTTTCAGTAAGAGGGGAACTGACCGTTGCCTATAATTTAATGTTCAGTATCTTGGACTCCTTCTCCATGGGTAATAGCTTAGCACCTGTCTGGGCTTAAGCCCCTTCCTGTGTCTCGTTCGTTTCGTTCTCTCTATCTGTCGCTCTCTTTTCTGTCTTCATCTCTCGCGCAGCGTCTGCTAGCTTTAAAGGGATCGTTCTCTCTGAAATCACATCTATGGCTACACGTGCTCACGTAAAACGTGAAAGGAACTATTGCGCACAATGTCCCGGCTGCTGTTTTCCACACAGTGAAAATTGGGCTGCAGCTAGGACATTCTGTTGAATATCTCCTTTTGTGTTTCAGTTGAACCGTCCCTTTAAGTCTATAGGCTCTGCTTAGCATTTAATCAGAGTAATGAGGGTCCGTCCTCTGATGCGGATGGTCCGCGCTGCCCTCTTTATGCTATCGGAGTAAAGGAACGAGAGAAGAGAGAGGGGGCTGCCGCCGCACCACCACGCGTCCTGATTGGAGTCATCCATCTGTCTTGGGATTGCTTTCAGATTTGTGCCTGTGGGGAAGGTGAAATCTTTGTGTGCACACAATTAATATTTCTGTCTCTTTCGCTCTCTGTAGGGGTGGCACCTGCGAAGAAGAGCCCCAAACTGGTGAGTACAGGTGTTTTATTCTCGTTCTCTCCTCACTTTGTCTGGCTTTTTTTTGTTGTTGCTCTTTTCCACGTTGTTTTTGCTCATTATCCATGTCATCGGTCTAGTTGAAATCTGCCAGGGAGAGTCTGATATGCACTTCAGTGCAATTGCTCTGGAGGTGGACGGTGAAAGCATGTGGTCAGGGCTGGGAGGGGTGGGGGTGTTCACCCCTGGGAGGAGGGCTGATTTTATTGGTCACATGAGCGCCCTGTAATAGCCCTCTAATGATTTACCA
The DNA here is from genome assembly GCA_019740295.1 of Labeo calbasu. NCBI lineage: Eukaryota > Metazoa > Chordata > Actinopteri > Cypriniformes > Cyprinidae > Labeo > Labeo calbasu. The sequence continues at coordinate 31,296 of JAHKKF010490947.1, read as the reverse complement.
AAGACAACAAAACCAGCAGGTTGGGAGCTTAAGGGACAGAACAGCAATAAACTGTTTTTATTTTTAATCTTCTATGTTCCACCAGCCTGTTGATGATGTATGAGTGTATGAACATAGAAAAAAAAACAGTGTTCTTCTGTTAAAATGGCAGCCTTGGGTTTGTCTACTTTGTTGAAATGGAGTCCATGCTTGTATGGTTTCTCAATGCCAGACGAGCATTTCTTAATTCTCAAATGGCCTCTGTTTTATTTGGATGGATTTATTAGCTACTTATTGAATTGGGGTTTCGTTTTTATTGCTGGATTTCTTTATTTCCTTCATGGGTGTCTGCTGTGATACACAGATTCATTGGTCGTGCTGGGATGCAAAAGGATGCAGAGGTGTGCGTGGGTTTAAAAGAACTTCAGATGACTTAGTAGAGAAGAGGGAACCTTAAAATTTTTATAACCTGACTCACTAGTGGCATTCTATAATTAAATTATGATGTATTACTTGTAATATTTACACAAAACATGAATTTAAATAATTTATTTATATAAAGATTATAAAAACAGGAGTGAAAATTCATTTAGACAACTTTAAAGACGATATTCTCAATATTTTGATTTTTTTTTTTTTTTTTTTGCATCCTCAGACTACAGATTTTTAAATTGTTGTATCTCGGCCAAATATTGCCCTACAAATGGAAAGCTTATTTATTCAGCTTTAATATGTAAATCTCAAAATTAAAAAAATTGACCCTTATGACTGGTTTTGCGGTCCAGGGTCACATATATGTGTATTTTTAATTATTAAAGTGTATTAAATTGTCAGCTTAACAGTTTTGGTGAACAAAGCTGTAAGTTTGAGCAAAACCTGATTTTTTTTCCAGCTTAACTTGAGAATCTGACCATCTGTATAAAAGGAGTTACATGATCAGTCACTGTAATTTGCTTGTTCAATTAGTGACAGAAATAGTCTGAAATATTTCTTAGTCACTTTAATGTTGCTTTGTTTAAAATGTAAGATTTTCAGACTTTTGGACCCCACTTTTTGTAATAAGCAAATTATTTTATGACGTCAGTGCATGTATTAAGTCGTATTGCATTTGTTGAAGTGTTGTCAAACGATTAATCGTGATTAATCACATCCAACATAACAGTTTGTCTTTACATAATATATGTGTGTGTACTGTGTATATTTAGTATGTATATATAAATACACACGCATGCATGGATATATTTTTAAAAAATGTTATTTTTATATATTAAATATATTTATATATAATAATAATTACATGAATAAAAATATAAATGTGTAAATATTTTCAAAATACATACTTTGTATGTATTTATATATACATAATAAATTTACATATATTATGTGAACAGAAACTTTTTTGGATGCGATTAATCACAACATTTTGTTTTATAAAGATTAACCAAACATATTTTAAGAAACAAGCTAACTGAATTTAAAATAATGAATTGAGTGGTTTAGAGGGTATTGGAGATTGAATGATAGTTGAGTCAGAATATTAAAATGCCAATATAATTCTTGGCTTCGACGTATTCTAACGGTGAGGTAAGAAGAGTTGTGCGTCATTCTGTCCTTCAGCTCATTCATTCGTTTTTCTTTCTTGCTGCTTCACATTTATTCAGTTCCTGCAGTCCGTCTTAAAGACGCTGGGGAGGTTGTGGTCCTTTCTTCTTCTCTATTCATGTTTCCTCTCTTTTATACCCCCTCCCCGCCACAGCAACAGTTGGAGCGCAAGGACAGTCAGGGCAGCTCTCAGCACAGCGTGTCCAGTCAGCGGAGCATCCACACTGACTCCCCCCTCCACGCCTCCCAGGCCCTGCTCAACGAGTCGGCCGCCCCTCCGCCCCCCTCTCAACCCCTGCCAAGCCTGCCACAGGACCCTCCAGTAGACGGAACTCTCCAGAAGAAACCAGATCCCTTTAAAATCTGGGCCCAATCCAGGAGCATGTATGAAAGTAGGCGTAAGTAATATGGGATTTTGGTGACGGGTGCACTGGCAGCGGATCATTGGGTCTGTCCCTAATATTTGGTTTGGTAATGGGATATCAGGTTTGGTTGGGTGAGAACAGGATGGATTCCTGTTTTAATTATTCTGCTTTGCCGTTTAGCTAAACATTAACATTTAGATCAACATTTTAGGTTTTGTTGGAGAAAAAAATGATCTAACCTTGGTGTAAAAAGATTATTGCTAACCACTAATTTGAAGGCAAGACACTACAGGCAAAACAATATTTTTCCATTCACATTGAGCACTTTTTTTTTGTTTTTGGACTAGTGGAAAGAAAAAATGCAAAATACACTTTGTGTTTATTTTATTGCACTTTATCTATGTGCATCTGTAGATTTCAGTTACAATTTTGAGACTTGCACCTGTGCATTTTTAATTCGATATATTTTCTGAAGGTTTTTAAGTTTGTTCATATATCATTTGCCTGATTTTATATATAAAAACACTGCAATTTTTAACGTGATCAATCAACTTCGGAAATATGTTGAGTTAAGTTTTTACCCTATTTAACTGGGGTGTCTTGCCTTAAAGGGGTAGTTCACCCAAAAATTTAAATTCTGTCATTAATTATTCACCCTCATGTCGTCCCGAACCCGTAAGTCTTTGCATACGTTGTGGTACTCGTAAACGCGTGTCTAAGACTGATACGAAAGAGAAGAAATGGTTGAATAAAGGTGTTATTTTTTAATTTTTCGTGCACAAAAATTATTTATGTCGCTTCGTAAAATTACGCTTGAACCACTGATGTCACATGGACTATTTTAACAATGTCCTTGAATGTGGTAGTTGCATTGCTGTCTATGCAGGGTCAGAAAGCTCTTGCATTTCTTCAGAAATATCTTAATTTGTGTGCTGAAGATGAACAAATGTACTAACAGATTTGGAACGACATGAGGGTAATTAATGACAGAATTTTCATTTTTGGTTGAACTATCCCTTTAAGAGTGGATTTATACTTAAACAAAAGTTTTCAGCCTGTCTTAATATTCACTGTTTCTCAATCCTCTGTATGAAGTAGTAGACGTTAAGTAATTTGTATATTTAAAATGTGGCGACACCGCCAAGCAGTCCATTAACATCAAACATCCTTTTAAGCTTGGCTGTAGTCTTTTAGTATTCAAATAGCTGTCCAAAGCTAATATAAACCATTAGCCGTCAGTTGGAATCTGGTGTGTCTGTTGTGATCAGAGAGCTGTGTTCGGATGAACCTGTCATCGGTACTTCCAAAGCTATTCATTAGCCTTTCCCATTCCTTCTTTGCTTCACTTTGCTTTCGCCTACTCGCTCAACGCCAGTGAGAATCCAACGTGAACGGCGAGGCATTTCTGACCAATTACATTCCTCCCTGCCATCAGTGCATTCACGCGCTCCAGCGCGCTCTAGAACACGTCTTTTGACAAATGTGCATATAATTGGTAGTGGTGGAAGACAGTGAATCCAATACTACTTTCATGTGTGCCAGAGCAGAGGGGCTAATTAACAGGAATATCTTTCAGCGGATGTTAAGAGGCTGTGGAATGGAGCGCTCCAATGTTTGCGTTGGAAAATTTTTGCTAACTTGGAGTGTGTTTGTTGTTTCTGCTTATGTTAGGGTCCCACATTAGTAAGTCCTTTAAGAGGGAAGGTGTTGGGACTTGAGATGAAAATCATGAAGAGATTATCAATTCTTCTACAGTCAAAAGATGATATAATTTCAATAAAGTTAAAACAACCCTAAACAGTTGTTTACAAACCTTTTAATGATTGACTGAAACAAAGAGACTTTTTAAAATCATTTGTTCAGGAATTGGCGTACACCTATTATGTGTTATATTTTTGATTTACTAAAATAGGACAGATTTTAAAATAGGAAAGTTATTATTGAAGTTATTATTCATAATTCATTGTTAGACTGTATGTTTTTGATTCACTAAAAAGAACCAAAACTTTAGAGCCATTTGTTTGGAAATCAGACTTCACTAGTTACTCTAAGGTTTAAACAATTCTTGCAAAATGTGTGAACGAATCTTTGGAGTCATTCATTCAGGAATTTTACTACCCTGATAGTGACGTGTTTTTGATTCATTAAAAAAAGAACTGACTCATTGTGGTAATTCATTTGGGAGTCAAATTACACTTGCTGGACTGTATGTCTTTGATTCACTAAGGACCAACTATTTAGAGTCATTTGTTTGAGAATCAAAAGTTTAAACAGTTCCTGCAAGCTTTTTAATGATTCGAAAGGAGCTGATTCTTTGGAGTCATTCATTTGGGAATTTGACTTCCCTGATTGTGCCATATTTTTTGATTCACTAAAAAAGAACCGACTCATTACAGTAATTCACACTTGCTGGACTGTATGTTTTTGATTCACTAAAAGAACTAAATCTTTAGAGTCATTTGTTCGAGAATCAGACTTCACTGGTTATACAAAAGTTTAAACAATTCTTGCAAAATGTGTGCTTAGAAGCTTTTTAATGATTCAAAAAGAATGACTCATTGGAGTTATTCATTTGTGAATTGGACTTCCCTGATTGTGCCATATTTTTTTGATTCACTTTAAAAAAAAAAACAACTTATTGCAGTAATTCATTTGGTAGATGCTGGACTGTATGTTTTTGATTCATTTAAAAGAAGCAAATCTTTAGAGTCATTCATTCGAGAATCAGACTTGTTATACTAAAGTTTGAACAATTTTTGCAAAACGAGTGTTTACAAGCTTTTTAATGATTCAAAAAGAACCGACTTCATTCATTTGGGAACTGTACCACTCTGATTGGTGCCATATGTTTTTGATTCACTAAAAAGAACCAAATCGTCAGAGTCATTCGTTTGAGAATCAGACTTAACTAGTTACACTAAAGTTTAAATGATTCTTAAGCTTTTGTGTTTACAAGCTGTTTAATGATTCGAAAAGAATCGACTCTTTGAAGTCATTTATTACAGTAAATTGATTCGGAAACCGGGCTATCCTTATTGTGGCATATGTTTTTGATTCGCTAAAAAAAGAACTGACTCATTGCAGTAATTCATTTGAAAGTCGGATTACACTTGCCACTTGCTAGACTTTATGGCTTTGATTTGAGTCATTTGTTCGAGAATCAGACTTCACTAGTTAAACTAAAGTTTAAACAATTCTTGCAAAACGTGTGTTTACAAGCTTTTTAATGATTCGAAAAGAACCGACTCTGCTGGACTGTATGTTTTTGACTCACTAAAAAGAATCAAATCTTTAGAGTCATTTGTTTGAGATTTCCGCTAGTTCTGGTGTACGCTTCTGATTCACAATCAGACTACACTTCTGCAGTCCTTGAACGGATTGAAAGGTAAATCGTTACCATTTGACATTTTTGGACCGGCTTGAGAACATTCTGTCTACTAAACTCATTGAGCAGCTGCATTGAGAGGCTTTAACGCAAATGAATGCAAGTTGCAGGTCTGTATTTGCCATAATGCACAATTTGCAGAGTCTGGCACAACCGTCCTTGCTGCCTAATGGAGATCGAACAGTATGGGAAAATTGCCCATGCAAGCAGCCATTTTGTATGGCTCTGGAGCCATTCTACTTCCTGTCTCTGTTACAATACATTGCTGTACATCTGGTTAGACTGGAGATGGAGGTCCTTGTATCTGCCATCTGCTCCACACGTCCAGCTGCATTACAATAGCTTTGCAGTACGTTCACGAATGCAGAGCATTTGTTGTTAGGCCATGCTTAAAAGTAAGCTTGTTTAGAAAATAAATTTTCGCCCAGAGCCACGGTTTTCAGCTCTCTCGCTTACTTAACAGGCATAAATGTCCCTCGACAGAACATCATGTGACGCACTGGAGAGCTACAGGGTCAATAATGTAAAACCTGACAGATTACTGATGTCTGCAGGGCTTCAAATCTAAAAGAGGGGGAAGCTCTGCTGTTGCTCGTCCTGACTGATTTGACATAGAAGTGCTGTGGTGGAGACAGCGCTCAGGCGGTGGTGTAAGCTCAAGGGCACAGCTGCTTCAAAAGACCTCCGGATTCTGTCTTCGCTTGATTCGCTTCACCTGATCTGTAATCTAGATTTAAGCACATGTGTCAGTGCTTATCATTTTCCCAGATGGGAGTACCTGTTAATCAGATTGTTCTATGTGAATTCATTCGAGCAGAGTAGTCATTATATTACACCTTCACTGGTGTGAACCAATTAGGAAAAAGTCCAGATGTGAGATGCAATCATTGAAGTGACATTGCTCGCTTTTTCCACCTTGAACCAGCAGCCGTTCTTAAAAGGGGGAGGTTTGGGTTATAAATCAAAGCTCGTGCGTCATTCTGCGGGTCGATTGATCATGGTCTCAAGCTATTTTTCCTCCTTTTCAGTACCTGATTACCAGGAGCAGGATATTTTCCTGTGGAGAAAAGATACCGGCTTTGGATTCAGGATCCTGGGAGGCAACGAACCTGGCGAGCCGGTGAGTGCAAAAGCTCTGCGAGCCAGTTCTGCAAGTATTGTACTCATCAATTTGTTCATTGTTTGATATTTTATTACTGTTATTTACTCATTTAATCAGCCTGCTATTGCTATTTTTTTAAAATACGTTTTGTGGAATATTTTTAGAATTGTTACATGCAGCTTGCATGCTGTCTACATGGAATACTTGTACTTTAAATAAGTTTGTCTCACTGTAGGACCATTTAAAATGAAATAAAGACAAAAAGTGGTTGAAATTTTTTTTTTACAAAATTGTGACCAGTTACAGGACCTAAAATATAAACTTGCATACATTATATTATGTCATTTTTCATACATTCGTATACATTCTAACACAAAATCTTGATATTGATGGTTAAAAAAAAAAGTTTGCAACACTGAAACAAAAATGTAAATTTACTACTGTGTTGTACAGATTTGTATGGAATCCCGTTTACGCCATTAAACAAAACAAAAAAGGTAATTGCAACTTTTTATCTCACAATTATGACGTTTTTCTTGCAACTGCAAGTTTACATCTCATAATTCAGACTTTTTTCCTCAGAGTTGCCTGATACAAACTTGCAATTCTGACTTTTTTCTCAGCATTGTGAGACATAAACTCACAATTCTGAGAAATAAAGTTGCAGTTCTGAGAAATAACATCAGAATTGTGACATATAAACTTGCAACTGTGAATTATAAAGTTAGAATTGTGAGATATAAAGTCACAATTCTGACTTTTTTTTCTCAGAATTGCATGTTATAAACTCACAATTGCAAGAAATGAAGTCATAATTGGAAGATAAAAACTTGCAATTCTGACTTTTTCTCTCAATTGCGAGTTTGTATCTCACAATTCGACTTTTCTCGCAACTCGCAATTCTGAGAAAAAAAGTCATAAAAAGTCGCAATTACCTTTTGTTATTTTTTATTCAGTTGCAGAAACGGGCTTCCGTAGATTTGCCTGTTAACAGCAGTGTTATTTTAGTATTGTTTATGTTCTAAAAAAAAAAATAGTACATTTTTAAATTTTACAAAAAAAAAGGGTTTTACCATTTTTTTTTTAATTTTTTTTTATCATGTCTGTTTAGTTTTAGTTTTATTTATTTTAGTAATTTTAATATTTAAACTTATTTTAGTTCAAGGCAACAATTCTAATTTTTACGTTTTTTAAGTTTCATTTTTTTATCTAATATTTATATTTTATTTTACGTCAGCTTTATTTAGTTAAAAAAGCCATTTTTATGGTTTTAGATAAGGATAGCAACACTGCTTAACACATTACTATGCTTGTCAAGTCAATATTTGATAAAAATGTAACAACATTAATTATTAATGCATTTCTATTAATTAGTTATAACGGCAGACAGAAATACACTTGCGCTGTTTGACAGTTCCAAAGGCGCCTAACAAATATAGAGCCTTTGAAGATTTTCCAAATGTAATAGTCCAAGCTTGGCTGATTTCTCAGTTTCAGTCTTCACAGCTTGCGCACGATACCCATTTCTATGTGAAATATTACAAACACTCAGCTTTTGGCAAAACTTGTGCCCAGTGAAAGCATCTGCCCTGTGTGTGTAGGTTGACAAAAGCTTTGATCTGCGCAGTACAGCCTGGATCAGTCAGAAAATATCTCTCAGACCACCAGTTCTTCCCTTTAATGAGGCCATGTTACATCTTTGAACTGATGAGTCGGTTTCTCGGACTCCAGTCCTTGAAGAATGCCTGCAATACGGCTCTTTTCGGCTGGTAAAAAAATTCCATAGAGCTTTTACTGTTTGGAGAACATTTCACAACCATTAGTTTTAAAATAAGCAGAAATTTCAGTGTTTCAGTGAAGTTCAACCCCTTGACACGATGCTGACACCGAGTTTGAAAAGTGATAAATCTCAAGGGGTGAAGTTCAGTTTGCCCAAGACAGTTTGTTAGTTGTGAGGATTTTTTCCGTTTAACTGTCTTTCTGTGTCTGTCTCTCCCGGCTGTACAGATTTACATTGGCCACATTGTGAAATACGGAGCTGCCGATGAAGACGGGCGCCTGCGATCAGGAGATGAGCTAATTTGTGTGGATGGAACGGCTGTTGTGGGAAAATCTCATCAGCTAGTCGTTCAGCTCATGCAACAAGCCGCAAAACAGGGTCACGTCAACCTGACCGTGAGGCGCAAGACTGGATATGGATGTAAGCAGGCTTCAAAATATGATTATTGTTCAGAAAAATTACAAGCTATAAATATTTATTGCTAATCGTGAAACTGTATTTTACATTTTTATTGAAAAATGTGTTTTGTCCTTATGACAACAGAATTATTTGAGCTATTTTTCTTGCATTATTGCTGCAGAAAGGTCATTGTGTCACCTGCACAGATAATGATGAGATAAGACACAAAAACATTAAACCACATTTTTGATTTGGTTGCAATTTCTGTTTTAATGGCTTAATATACGTCATCACATAAGGTTCTGGAGAAAAAACAAACAAACGGATTGATTTGAATCATGCATTTGAACTGTACGTCACTTATATCAACAAAAGTTTAATATATTTTAAAGTGTAATGTTTTACTTTGATGGCAAAGCTGAATTTTTAGCATCACTACTCCAGTCTTCAGCATCATACAATCTTTCAGAAATCATTCTAATATGCTTATTGGGTGTTTAAAAACCATTTCGTCTTATTATATTTTTGTAGAAATATTTGTAAAAGTTTGGGATCAGTAAGATTTTAACTTCAAGTAAGAAATTAATACTGGCAGAAATGCATTGAATTGATCAAAAGTGACAGTAAAGACATTTATTATGTTAAAAAAAAAAATATTTCAAATAAATGCTGTTCTTTTGAACTTTCAATTAATTAAAGAATTCTAAAAAGAATATATGAAGGGTTTATTTGCCAAAACAGATATCTGCTTTTTTTTACATTTTCAAAAAATGTATTATGTTATCACATTTTTATTGTTTTATTGTGCTATATTTTTGTTATTTTTTTACCTAATCAAAATAACCCAACTGCAGTTTGACTGAGATTAAATGGAATGCACAATGAAAATACATGATTTTTGAACATTTTTGAGTTATCTGTTTTTGCAAATTAACTCTTCATATATTCTTTTTAGGATTTTTTAATTAATTGAAAGTTCAAAAGAACAGCATTTATTTGAAATAAATTTTATTTTATTTTATTTTATTTTATTTTATTTTATTTTATTTTATTTTATTTTATTTTATTTTATTTTATTTTATTTTATTTTATTTTTGAGCAGCTGCAAAGCTTTTCTATCAGTGTCATATGTCATTCATCTCAGTAGGTAGAGTTAATTCCTGAGTAAGTGTTAATTGCGGCTTAAACGTGCACTTATTGCACTCTACAACCCGAACGTAATGACCAGCATGACTTGTGGAATTGTAAATTATGCAGGATTTTGCAGTCTGATTATCCATTCCTATCAGACAGACTTTATTTAAATGAGAGTTCATGGCACATGATAATGAGGGTACGCCTGCTGACTCTGGCTAATTAATCTATGCGGGGTTCTGGGTCCCATATGTCAGGTCTCAGAGTATAACTTACCCTTTTTCACTCATCCAGGATCACCTACCTGAATACAAGTCCCAATATAACCATTGCAAGAGAGCAGGGCAAGATATTTCATAGTTGCAGGGAAATGGCGATTACTTAAATTTTAATGATCTGAGGCTAGCAGATTTACGTAATTGCATGATCAGTTCAAGCAATTCAGAAGTAGATGTCTATCGAGCTTGTTGACGAGGAGCTGGTTTTTCCTTGACCTGCCGAACATAAATCCCTCAAGAGTGACCTCGCTAACCCTCCTTCAAAACACTGTTCCTCCTCAGTGGCAAAGGTGGATGGAGAGATGCCTCCCTCCCCGGCCTCCTCTCACCACAGCAGCACACAGGCCCCGTCTCTGACCGAGGAGAAGCGCACGCCGCAGGGCAGCCAGAACTCCCTCAACACGGTCAGCTCCGGGTCAGGCTCCACCAGCGGCATCGGCAGCGGAGGCGGGGGCGGCAGCAACAACACGGTGGTCCCCAATGCCATCCAACCCTACGATGTGGAGATCCAACGTGGAGAGAATGAGGGATTCGGATTTGTCATTGTGTCGTCAGTGTCGAGACCTGAAGCGGGCACCACTTTCGGTAAGATTGTTTGCATCGCGTTTTAGTCGAATTGTTTTTTATTAATGTAATTATTTATTTAATTGCTACAAATTAATTTTAATACATTTTTTAGTCTACGTTTATGATAAATAAGCAGAATGGACCCTTTTTACATTTCCAAGGTTCTCAGCAGAAGTCGTCACAGTGGTAAAAGGAAACTATGACAGATATCATAAATATTTTGCATTCCCACTTGCACAAAAGAAAAACCCATGACAGCGTTTCTATAACTTTTTAAAGGAGGAAAAAATATTGAGAGATTGATTAAACTGATCAGAAGAAAGAAAATGTCAAATTTGCTGTTACTCTCTCAGCCATAGAATGAGAAATACTCAACACTCTTGTATTTTAATCCAAACTAATAAAACACTATAGTGTTCTATATGAATATTACATTTTTTAAAGATGTAAAAACTTGAGATTTACGATGTTAATAACTGTGAAAAAAAGCATAATCACAGTCTATAAAAAGGGTCCATTCTGCAGTTTTTTCAAAATCAGCACATAAAATTGTGAGTCTGCAGATTTTGTCTGGCTTTGCCCATCAATTTAGCAAAAATGTTTCAGCTCAATTGGTGGAACATGGCACTAGCAGTGCCAACCTTTTGAGTTTGATGCCAGAAAGTGTTTAAAATGACAAAATGTAGGACTTGAAAGCACTGTAAATCACTTTGGATAAAATTGTCTGTCAAATGCATAAATGGGGGAAAAAGGAAAGCAATCCTCTATTTGCATATTTGCATATTCACTTCTTTTATATTATACATAGAGAAAATGAATTCTTCTGGGAGCTTTTTACCTCTGAATGGCACTTTGGTTATGGTTTTCAATTTTTGGTGGGTGTGGGTTCTTCGTATTCTCCTTATGCCAATCTGCATGTCCTGCGATTTTCTTATTGCGAAAGGCAAATGCCTGCCTGAAGCAGGGGTCGATATCCACCTTCTCTCCATGGGGCTCTATTTCTGCTCTACTTCCCAAAACCAGACAAGTCTCCATTACACAAGATGGCTGTCGAGTTAGTGAAACAGCATTTAGGTTGTCCAAATCTCGTCATTTAATCTTCACGGTTGCCAGGAGCACTTGCCATCAGTATTTTTAAACAATTGTAATTGATACAGAGATCAAGTTAGCAAAAAAGCAAATCAAGTATGACATCCTGTGTTTACAGAGTTAGATCCTTCTTTGCCGTGTTCGTCAGAACGCTCCCGCTCTTTAAACTCACAATAGTGCCGTTGGCAGCCTTCACGTAAGTGTGTACTGGATCCAGCAGGCTTGGTGATTACACCACGTGGGAGTTTTGTTCAGAGAGTTGAACGAAAGCGTGGAATGACAGATCCGTGTTTGAGAGGAATAAAAGCGAGGGCGCAGTGCTTGGCACTCGTTTACTACAGTGATGAAACGCATGAGTTCCTGTGCCAGAGTCACTGCGAACGAGGACCTCAGAGCATAAACAGTTCAGTCATTAGTATTACAATCAAACAACAAATCATCTTCGTAGCGGCGTGACGAGCGTGACAGGTTGAATGAATATTTGATAGTTGCGCTAACACCCATCACAGCATTTAGATTGATCAAAAATGCATATTTTGCAGGATATGACAACTGAAAATTGGTTGACTGAAAGGTCAAATGTTAAAAAAAAAGACTTTTTTAAAAAGCACACTGAGCCGTGATTCATCACAATAAAAAAGCGTTTTAGCGGCCGTTCATAAATAACAGGTTTTTGCATTTCACTCTGCTGTATTTCCATTTTTTCTGGTTATAAAAGCACAGTGTTTATGTTAAAAGTTGTTACGCATCTAACTGAACCAGAGGTTCAACTCTGTCTATTTGAAAGCACTAAAACAGACAAAAAAGTAAGTCTGTCGGGGAGAAAACTAGCCAATCAGAGAGGTATTGTCTGACTGGAAAACATTTTATGCGTTTGCGAACTTTGGAAAGATTTTGAAAGGAGGCCCTTAAGAAAATTAACCACGGTTTTACTACAAATATAACATGGTTACTGTAGTTAAATCATGGTAACCACAAATGAACCATGGTCTTGCTACACTAACCATAATCTAACCGCAATATTTGTAGTAAAACTGGTTATACAAATGGAAATCAAAGCGCCAAAAAACCATGGTTACTACACACTTACTATAATAAAACCATGGTTAATTTTCGTAAGGGGGGCTTGTGCAGCAAAATTACAGAAATTAGCAAAAATGGCTAATAGCACTTTTTGTGCCATGCTAAGCAAACATGAATGATATCTAGTGTTTAAAAACTTTGGAAGTGGGAGGACATGTGGTAAAATTAGGCAAAATGGCATAAATTAGCAAAACGGCTAATAAGCGCAAACCTGAAGAATATCTAGTCATTTCCATCAGACTGCTACCCAATCAGACTGGAAAACAGTTTGTGTTTGCAAACTTTGGAAAAATAAAAAAAGTTGTGGTTGAATTCAACAAAATGACAGAAATGAGCAAAACCGGCTAACAGCACCTTTCGTGCCACGCTAAGTGAATCACACATCACAAACTTGAATAATATCTAGTCATTTTCATCAGAAAACTAACCAATCAGGCTTGAAAATAGTTTGTTTGTGAACTTTGGAAAGATTTTTGAGATAAAGTCATGTGGTTGAATTCAGCAGAATTGACAGAAATGAGCAAAAATGGCTAACAGCACTTTTCGTGCCATGCTGAGTGAACCACAAAGCGCAAACTTGAATAATGTCTAGTCATTTTCATCAGAAAACTAGCCAATCAGACTGGAAAACAGTTTATGTGTTTGCAAAGGTTGGATTCTGAACGGAGGGTGTGCAGTTGAATTCTGCAAAAAAGGCAAAAATAAGCAAAACTGCTAACAGCACCTTTCAGGCCACGCTAAGTAAACCACAAAGCACGAACGTGAATAATATCTAGTCAGTTTCATCAGAAAACTAGCCAGTCAGACTGAAAACAACTGTTTGTGTTTGCAAACTTCAGACGGTGGGATTCTGAATGGAAATTGTACGGTTGAATTCGGCAAAATGGCAAAAATTAGCAAAACGGCTAACAGCACTGGTGAAAAAACCAGCATATGCTGGTTAGGTTGGTTTTGATGCTGGTCCTTAGCTGGTATATGCTGGTCCTTAGTTGGTCATGTATCATCAAAACCTACCTAACCAGCATATGCTGTTTTTTTCACCAGGGAGCAACGTTCTTGCCACACTAAATGAACCACAAAGCCCCAACTTGAATTATATCTAGTAATATTTATAAAACAAAACAAAACTAGCCAATCAGACTGGAAAACAGTTTATGTGTTTCCAAACTTTGGAAGACGGGATTCTCTATGGAGGATGTGTGGTTGAATTCGGCAAAATGGCAAAAAATTAGCAAAATGGCTAACAGCACCTTTTGTGCCACGCTTAGCGCAAACTTGAATAATATCTAGTCATTTTTATCAGAAAACTAGCCAATCAGACTGGAAAACAGTTTGTGTTTTGCAAACTTTGGATGGTGGGATTCCGTACAGAGGGCGTGTGGTTGAATTCGGCAAAATGGCAAACATTAGCAAAATGGCGAACATCACCTTTAACGTCATGTCAAAGGGCACCACAAAGTGCAAACTTGAAAAATCGTAGTGATACCTAGTCGTTTTTTAATAATTCATCATATAGTTACAGCACAATGGAGTGCTCTGAGGGAATTTCAAGAGTTTACACTTTTTTCATGTAATGAATAATTCAGAAGCGGTGGTGATTATTCAGAGGATCTGAAGAGTGCTACAGAAATGATGCTGATGGTGATCTACTGTAGCATGCAAATGCTTTTTAATAGTGCCAAATTCAGCAGATTCCCTATGTCCGTTCTTGCTATTGCTCCGCCAGACCTTTGCTGTCCGTTCAGTAACATGCTTTTGTCTGTCACAAGTTTCTTTTAAGGTGTGTTTTGCTTGCAGGGCACAATCTGTGGGCATTCTATGAAAATGTTGGCACTTTGGCTTGGTGGCTTGGTGTATTAACCCCTACACATTCTCTCTTTCCTTTTTCTCTCTTTCTCCATCCCCACCAAAAAAAAACAAACATAACCATCTTAATTAAAACTCATACATGCTCAATCACTGTTGGCGAAAAGCTGGAAACGCATGTGTGGCAATGCCTCATAAAATAGGTCGCATCATCGAGGGAAGCCCAGCTGACCGCTGTGGGAAACTAAAAGTCGGAGACCGGATCCTGGCTGTCAACGGCTGCTCCATCACCAATAAGTCCCACTCGGATATCGTCAACCTGATCAAAGAGGCTGGGAACACGGTGACGCTGCGGATCATTCCAGGAGACGGTCAGTTCCTCTCTTTCTCATTCTCTTTCCCAGCATAGCTGAGGTGAGAACATATTGCTGCATGTGGGTGTGTGCAATATGCGTGCTAGCACGACTTCTCAGCATACTGCTCTCGCGAGCCTCGCAGTAATAATGTAGACGATACGTTCGGCATTATTAGAAGAAGAATAATGAACAGGAACCTGCGAGGGGATCAACACAATAAATATTCAACACGCTTTTATAACCTTAGAGGCAGAACGCCTTCATATTGTGCTGTTGTAATAATGACAGATGGCACACCAACAAGGTTGATCGGGGAACAAAGAGACAGTCGTGCAAAGCGTCATACGCATTAAAATGTTTCCCCAGAGATTTTAGCGGCAAGTGTGTTTAAATGAAAGTTCATAGCATCTTTAAAAACTAAGTCAGAACTGTGCAATAATTATTTTTTTCGATTTTTATATTGTAGTTGTCTCTGTAAGTTCCACAGTTGTTGTTCAATTAAAAAGGTGTTTATTTAAAGTGACAGAATGCACACATTCACATGCCGAAATTGAATCACACTTTCAAATCTGCAAGTCATTTGCAACTGTCATCATCAACTCATTCAAGCGTTCATTTAGCTTCATATTCGCTTCTATTTGCCTTTGGATCAAAATGTCAGAACTGCCTTGATGCTTGATGATAACTGGCTGTCAAGTTCAATTTATTAAATTCAGTTTGGATTTTGAACCCAGGTCCCTTTTCACATTAGAAATAAACCTTTGCCTCTGACCCGTGTCAATTAGTTGTACTCATCTCACCTAGCAAGGGAGCCAGAACTGACGCTGAAACATAAGTGCTGGTATAACAGCACATGGTATATGCGTGCTTGCATGTGCCAGTGTGCCTATGCTCTATATTGAGTGTTTTCCTCAGAGGAAAGGCGGCATGCAATAATGAGAAAGCCATTTCCAGTGAAGTCTCGGCTCTAATGCGTGATGCCAAATGCACTGGGGTCTGTCTGAGAGTTCTTCATACTCTTTAATCAGAGAGTAGGAAAGTGCTGGCATACTATGGGAATTTCCAAAATTGACAGATTGTGGGTGTGCACGTCTGGTTGTGTTTACAGCAAGGCGAAGATGGTTCGTTGTGGGTTTACTAAACTCCAGTTACTAAACTGTAGCCTTTTGGATTCTTTTTGGTTTCTGTGCTTAATTTATGCATAATTTATAATTTCTTGTGATTTCCGAGTGAAAAATAAGATAAAGCCGTGAGATGAGGAAAGAGAGAGAACAGCAAGTCTGTTCCCAACAGAGTGATGGGGAAGGGCTATTTTAAGACGGTGGGATTCACGGGCTGTGCACTCATCAAAGTTCCCTCTCTCTCCCACAGTGACTGCCCAGTGGGGCGGAATTAAAGCAGCTTTGAGCGCAAGCAACAGCAGCCCGCGTTTCACTGGTGACAGCTGACTTCAGAGTTGGGCTGATGCAGTCAAAGCAAATGATCCAAGATCAATTAAACTAATAGTTCGCACAGAAACGGACAAAAATCATGCCTTATTATAAAAAAGGAAAGCTAAGAAATAAATGCTTTCATTTATCAAGAATGCACTAAATTGTTTAAAAATGCAGCTTTTTGAAATTAACACAGAATTCTGGGGGGGGAAATGTAGTAGCGACTTTTTTATCATAATTGCGAGTTTACATCTCACAATTCTTTTTTTTTATATATAAACTTTTGCGATTGCAATTGCAATTATGAGTTATAAAGTCAGAATGGTGGGGTTCAAACTTGTAAACTTGACTTTATATCTTGAAATTCTGACTTTATTTCTTAGAATTGCAACTTTTTTTTTCTCAGAATTGAGAGTTCATATCTCACAATTATATATGTTTTTTCAGAATTGTGAGTTTATTTTACAAGTCCGACTTTATAATGCAGCCGCGAGTTAAGTCAGAATTGTGAGATATGAACTCAATTCTGAGAACCTAGTCTTTTTTTCCTCAAAATTGGACCTTATAATTCTCAAATGCGAGTTTATATCTGACAGTTCAGAGAAAAAAGTCGGAAATGCGAGAAAAAAGCAAGAATTGCAAGATATAAACTCACAATTGTGAGAAAAAGTCAGAATTGTGAGATAAACTTGTAATTGTGAGTTCTAAAATCAGAACTGTGAGATAAAACTTATTCAGACTTGTAAACTTGACTTTATATCTTACAATTCTGACTTTATAACTTGCAATTTCAAGTTTATCTCACAATTCTGACTTTATTTCATAGAATTGCAACTTTATTTCTCAGAATTGTGAGATATAATAATACTGAGAACAGTGTTTTTTTTCCTCAAAATTGGACTTTATAATTCTCAAACGCGAGTTTATATCTGACAATTCAAAGAAAAATTCAGAAGTGCGAGGAAAAAAGTAAGAATTACTTGATATAAACTCGCAATTGCAAGAATAAAAATTGTGAGAAAAGTTGTGAGATAAATTATTTAGTGGTGGAAACAGGCTTATAAACATAAGAAACTTATTTCAGAACCATAGAAAATTAATTTATTCCAATAATTTATTACACTTGCTCAAAAATTATATCAGTTCATAAATCTGACCTTTTTAAGGTCTTAAATTTAATTTCAATTTAATGCAAACTCTAACTAATAACAGTGCAGCATTAACATTCTGTAGAATATCTTTTAGTGTTAATTTCGTTAACGAAAACTGTTTGACAAGCTTTTTTCCCATGACTAAAATGAGACGATGACAAGACGACAATAAGATCAATAAACGATAACCGACTATCAACTTGCATTATCGTTGACGATAAAAGGCAAGACTACGAGGTATTTTAAAAACTTCATACTATACTATAAACAATACACCTCTACTGCACTAGCTTTCATGTGGGTTGCCAGATGTGGAGTTAAAATCCCCCAATCAGAGTTTCTCTATTAACAAGATACATTTTCTGCACAGTGTTTGGCTTGTTTGGTTGACTAAAACTCGACTAAACAAAAACAGGACAAGGTTGACTAAATATGATAACTAAAAAGTACATTTGACACAACTAAGACAAACTTGAAAGACTAAATTAACCCTAATATCTTTATTTATGTTCCATCGCAAAACCTTACAGATGTGAGAGTGAATAAATAATAGCGAATATTAATTTCTGGATGAATTATCCCTTTAACAAGAGCTGTTGTAATTGTTAATGTGAGGATAGATTGCGATATGCGATTACAGACGGAAGAGGGAAATTGGATGTTCGGCTTTGCATGGTTTTCGGGCATTAGGCTATAATGTAATCTGTGAGACGAGAGCTACAGCCAGAATGATGAATGTGCCGTTGTTCCTGCTACCCAGCTGGAGTGCGCTTACACAGTGCACTAGTGCTAATATTTTGATGTATGGAAAATGGGCCTCTGATGCTTGGTCCACAGGGTACACTTACACACTGCAGATGCATTATGGGGAATAATGTGGAGGCTTTTCTGTCTTCCTTAACATTCGTGATGTTCCTCCCGCAGAGTCCTCCAATGCATCACTGCTGACCAACGCTGAGAAGATTGCAACCATAACTACCACGCACACACCTCAACAGCAAACTGCACCTGAGCCAAGGTACACAGCACACACCTAAACTCATGTCATATTTTAATGGTTTCTCATTATTTATTCATGAAAGAAAATCACATTAAAAATGTAAAGTGCCTCCAAAATGTATTTGGACTTTTAAGTCACATTTAAAAATTAATAAACTTCATTTCAGAGCAACATAGAGCAACCAGGGGATACTACAGATTTTTTGGGACTACTGTATGTCAGTGCTCATAATTTTACAAAAGATTTGTCACTGTCTTTTCCCCCAGAAACAACACCAAACCAAAACAGGAGTCTTTTGAGTTCAAAGCCCCACAAGCTCCGCCTCCTCCAGCTCCAACACAACCGTCAAATCAGGTACATCACTCACTCCTTCAGATGTTTGGCCCTCTGAGAGAGGGCATGCCAGTAGTTAGACGGGCTGTCAAAAACAAAACAAGGCCAAATGTTCGAAACACCAAAGCGAATTTGTGAAACGCATGTTATGACTCATTTTACACTTGAGGTTCAGGGTTGCCAGGTTTTCACAGCAAAACCCACCCAATTGTTTCTCAAAACTAGCCGAATCGCGTTTCAGAGGGGTCCCCCGGTAAACATCACGTTATTGGGGTCGCTTCAACCCCAGTAGTGTTAAAGCTGCCCAATTCCGCAAAAAAGCCCCGGTCTTGGCAACGCTGTTGAGGTTCCCTGATTCTAAGGTGGTATTGTGTTTGTCGGTACTCCACGATGGCCCGGTCAAGCCCTTCCTACCTAAAATACCATCAGAGTCCGATCAATTATTTAAGCTATTCCTCTGATGCTTCTGCTATCAAATACATGCCGCTTCCCTGCAGGTGGCTTTCATTTCCTCTGCTGAAATGGGAGCCTAGATGAAAAAATATGTAATTATAGATTCATCACTGACCTTGGCTTTTATGTGTTTGCGTTTTAGGATGCTGAGTTTTACTCTGTCGATCTGGAGAGGGACAACAAAGGCTTTGGTTTCAGCCTTAGAGGGGGTCGAGAGTACAACATGGACCTGTATGTGCTGAGACTAGCAGAGGACGGAGCAGCCGTGCGAAACGGAAAGATGAGGGTACGGACACACATGTTAGGATTTAATCATACTTGAATGTGAAACTAATTGATCTAGACTTATCATCTAAAGGATTGGCCAAAGATTAGTTGGGATAGGTAGCTATTGTTTGTTTGAGTGACCTTAAATTGCTGTAAGTTTATACATTTTTATAAGTTAATAAATATTGTTTTCTTTATATATTATATTATATTATTATTTTTTATTTACATTTTAATTGAAATGTAACATTTATTGATATGTCTATATATATAATTAAAATATATCATTAATTTAATTTAAATATATTTTAATTCTATTTTAAATTACTGTAAATTTAATGTAAATGTTAATTTAAATATTAAACACCATGTTTACATATTTAAATTAAAATACATAATATTAATTGAATTTAAATATATTTTACTATTATATCATGAATTTTAATAAATGCAACATATTATTATAGTACATTATATTATTTCAATATATTTTAATATATTAGTGTTAATTACAGAAGAGATTTAACAGATGCAGCATAACTCTTTATATATTTTATTTTATTGTATATTATATTATATTATGAATGTTTTATGTGTTAATCAATTGTAATAGATGAAAATTAATTATTATTAAATTACATTTTAATTTAAATATTAAATTTAATGATTATATATTTAATTAAAATATATCATTAATTGCATTTAAATATATTTCATTATAAATTTTTATAAATGCAACATTATTATATTATATTATTAAGTGTTATATCAATTTTATACATTAAATTTTTTTTTCATTTAAATGTTCATTTAAATATTAAATGTAATACTTGTGTATTATATTAAAAATATAGTATTAATTGAATTTTGAATATTATATAATTTATTTTGTTTTATGTTGTATTATATTTTAATATATTTTAATATTACATTATATTTTAAATTACAGAAGGATTTTAATAGGTGCAGCATTACTCTTAATTATTATAATATTATTATTATTATTATTATTATTACATTTATTTAATGATTATCTAACTAATTAATATATAAACTATTAATTAAATTTAAGTGTTTTAATATTATATTATGAATTATTAATGACTACTATTATAAAATATTATTATATTATTATCCTATATTATATTATAATACCCTGAGTGGTCTTATATCTATAATATCACCTAAACTGATGCCCCAGTATAGCGAGCACAATATAATAATATTTCTTTAACTGCTTTTTTAAGTATTATTAAGTATAAAATGAAATAAAATTCTTTTTAAATGTCCATAATTTAATTAAAAATTTGCTCTCCTAACAAATTCTGTAATTACAGTATCACAGTTCATTTCTAGCACCAGAAGTGTATTTAAACTGTGGATTTTTAAAAGCAAATAAGATTAGCGACTTTAGCTTTCCGTTAGCATCAATGCTAAAAATGCAATCCGGAACTGCCATGCTAAGCTCTGCAAGTTAGATGAGAGGACGGTAGCGCAGGAACTCTGCGAAGCGCAGCGAGTTGTCAGCCGAAGACCCATTTTTGTGGAAACGGTATTCCCTTGAGGATAAGCTCTGACAGCTAACCAGAGGCAGAGAGGAAAATAGAACAAAGGAAATTCTACCTTCCTCTTCATCTTTAGCTTTCTCTCTGCGTGGCGGTGTTTACTGGATGTCACTGCTAAATATAGGATCCTCTGCCTTATTTTTATGCTCTCCACGTCCTCTCTTTATCTCTCTAGGTTGGAGACGAGATCCTGGAGATCAATGGGGAGAGCACCAAGGGCATGAAGCACGCCCGTGCCATTGAACTGATCAAAAACGGTGGCCGAAAAGTCCACCTGGTCCTAAGGAGGGGGGACGGCTCGGTGCCAGAATATGGTGGGTCAATCTACGAGAACATCCCCTTCTCCCCTGTCTTCACCCCTTGAGGAGTTCCCCCCGCGGGGGTCGGCAACACCACCACCTCTTCTTTTCTGCGCACTGGCCCTCTCCTCTGACCTCCTCCTGGGTGATGGGCCTTCCACTTGCTGCTGTTGCCCCCCTTGCCTCTGTGCACTGGGCTAGCCTAGGGGACTATGGGATATGTGGCTTTTGGGTGGTGGTTGTGGCACATGCTTTTCATAATACTTCACAAGAATTTAAACAAACGAAAAAAAGCGTGCAAAGCGAGGAAGCAGAAATAGTAACGTTTCTAAAACTGGATATACGTTTATTGTTTTTCAGAGGAATATGATAAACTCCGTCGTGCCCTCCATTGAGGTGGCGCGAACGTGTCAGTGAGTTGTAACATATTTATGATATTTATTGAAGGTGAATGTAAGCTACTGAGAAGGGTCTTTAAGGAGACTCCATGACTACGACGCATTCTGGTATCATTATCCGTTTCGGTCAAAACTCACAATACTGTATTCCACATATTCACAGATCTTTTTTGCACGTTGTACATGTCAACTGCTTCTTTTTTGCGAACTTTGCAGATGGTTCTTAAACTCCACATTCCATAATCGATTTTCTTTTTGGTTGTATCTAACGGATTGTTATCGGACGTTACGTCTTTTCATTTACAGACAGAAAGCAACTCACTTATTGAGCATAATGTCAGTGCCGCATGATGTCAGTGAATATCTAAATGTGTTTTTTTTTCTTTCTTGTCAATTTCCATAATATTTATGGAAAATTCATGTACTAATTTGCCACAGTTATTTTTTATGCTTTTGTTTTCGGTCTTGACCATTTAAAGATGCTCATTCATGTATTTTGTCGAGTTCAGAATGTGATATAATGTGTCCTTTCCCGCACCAACATGATATCTCTGTGAGGTTGTATATTTTTATACCATTTTGTACTTGTTTTTCTCATTTTTCTCTTCCACGTCTCACCACTTTTTGTTTTTCTTTCTGTTTGCAATGTAAACTGCTTCATATGGTGTGTGTGTGTGTGTGTGTGTGTGTGTGTGTTTGTGCACATAAGCTTGTTACGGCATCCACATCTCACTGTCTTTGGGTTGGTTTGCTGCCGAGTGAAGTTGTGCGCGCGCGTGTGCGTGTTTCCGGCTCTCTCTGTTACTGTTGATTTTTCACTCAAGGGTGGGGGCGTTTTATGGACAATCTCTATCTTTGACTAATTGATAAAATAAACACTGTTTCCATTGCAAAAGAGCATAACTCTCTCACGACTGTTGTTTAAGGGATCTAAATACTCTGCTTCTCTCTCTTTTTTTGTTTTATCTATTCTTTTCTGTTGTTCTGGGCTCTTCCTTCCACCCCCTAGCGATGGTTGCTCCCCAAGTCGCTGCTTGTATGAGATCTGAAAAGACAGGAGAGCCTGCTTTCTACCAAAATCAGACCACGGTTTGTAGATCCCGTGTTCCGTCTCATCACATATCTGGCAGTTTTCTGTGCTGTGGCTTCCACTCAACTGTACTGTCCCTTGCAAGTTCATTTACACAGAATGCATTGCCAGTGCTGTGGCCATTCCTGACATTGTGACCTGAATGAGTGGGTTCATTCTTGCATTTAAAGTTTGCCGACATCCCCACAGGCGAAATGAAAACCTCATCAGTGAATGCAATTTTTTTTTTTGTTATTAGTGGGTGTTGTTTATTTTATTTTTTTGTCATGCGTTTCTCTCTCTTTTTTTTTTTTTTTTTGTCGACGTTTGCCACCCACCAAAGCCATTAACTGGTACAGGTAACTGTTTTTTTTTTGACTCTGTGGATCCCTGTCTTATCTTCAGCATGTTAGGTTTCTCTCACAAAAAAAAAAAAAAGAAAATATGTAGCTCAGAAGTGCTACTACAGTACATGTAGAATGTTAGTTTTGTACTTCAGAAAAGAGTCGTGGGAACAGAAAGGTTTGCCTGCAAGTTTTGCCTCAGGTTTGTTACATCCATTTTTCTAATCATGTCTCTCACAAAGCAGTTTGGATATTTAAACTTTTGAACAGCATTTTAAAAGCATCAAATGCATGAGTTCATCATTTGCATCAGCACTTAAACTATTCTTAATTGTTGCTTGAACAGATTTGGTAGGTACGTTTACATGCACAGTTCTAACAGATTTCTGCACAGTCAAGTTTCAGTCATCATTTGTCTCTCTAAGTATACAGTGCATGGCAAAGCATTATCAGATATTTGAAGGAATTTAAAAAAAATGGTTATGCGTCACCACCTTTTGAAGCACAATGCCAAGTAGTTCGGTTAACATATAACGTTACACATATTAGACAAAGCCGTGCTACAGTTGCAATACTTAGATTGGTTAGTCTGACTTCACAGAAGTGGATTGGTACTATTTCTGTTGCTAACCATAATACACTTGCTGGCTTTAAAAATAGTTACACTAAAAACTGACTATCGTATGCTGAACTGATGTTTACATTACCGAACTTTCATGTTGAACGCGACAAACCCTGAAACGTGCAGCCTGTTGCTATGAGATGCATGACAAATGAAAACAATGTTTTAAAATGAACTCAAAATATTACAGTTTGATATCCTCAGAGTGGATGGAATTATCATCGAAAGCTGAAAATTGGAGTCTGTGCCAATCACGCATTACGTGATTTTCTATGAAATCTGTCAAGTCCGACCGACCAAAATGTGCAAACTGACATTTGTCAACAAGCGTCGACTGCAAAAATCTGGGCGAAAGTCATGTAGTGGATTTCAGCCAAAGTGCATGTAAACGTACTTAAAGGGATAGTTCATCCAAAAAATAAACATTCTGTCATTAATTCTCATCTCATGTAGTTCCAAACCAGTAAGACCTTCAGTCACAAATTAAGATACATTTGATGAAATCCCAGAGCTTTTTGACCCTGCATAAACAGCAATGTAACAACCACATTCAAGGCCTAGAAAGGTAGTAAGAACATCATTAAAGTAGTCAATATGACATCAATGGTTCAACCATAATGTTATGAAGCTACGATAATACTTTTACCACCCAAAGAAAACAAAAATGAATTTATTCGACAGTTTCTTTTCTTGCGTGTTGATCTCCGCCACGTTTACGAGAATACCACGATGCATGCATTTACATTCCTCTGCTTGCAAACAAGGTGCATACGTTTTGGTACTCTTGTGAACGCACGTCGAAGACTCGTATCTCATACCGTCATAAAATTACATTTGAACCATGTCTCATGGATTATTTTAACAATGTCCTTACTACCTTTCTGGGCCTTGAATGTGGTAGTTGCTTCTTTGCAGGGTCAAAGCTCTCTTTGATTTCATTAAAAAATATCCTAATTTGCGTTCCGAAGATGAACGAAGGTCTTACAAGGTTTGGAACGACGTGAGGGTGAATGATTTTTGGGTGAACTATCCCAGGGACAAGGTAGTCTAGTCATTGTAACAGCTTACCTAATAAGAGCTCTGAAAATACAGTGATAATAAAGACACATTCACAATCCATCACAAACATGGTACTTGTTCAGGCAGTATGTGACAACTGAGTTCACCCATAATTGCTCATATCTTACAGACGGCATCAACGACGGCAACGGCCTCAGCGCCGGTGCACAAACTGTTTCGGAAGTGAACGCAGCTCCTCCCGAAAGTCGGCCCCACCCACCATCGGAGTCCAGCTATCCACCAGACCTTCACAAACCATCACGGAATGACGACAGGAGGGCGCGGGAGTCGGGTCAACGGGAACACGGCCACCGGTCAAACCACCGCCACAACAACCACCGACACCGCTCCCCTGAGAAAAAGAGCAGGAGCAAGGGGCACAGCAAGGACAGTGGAACGTCAAAGCCTCCCAAGAGGAAGGGCGACAAGAAGAAGTCCAGCACGGATGACTCACACCATCACCACCGCCACCACCACCACAGTCACAACCAGAACCACCATCACCACCGGAGGCACCGCTCCCCAGAGAGGCGCAGAGCTCGGAGCGCCGAGAACACCTTGGACAGTCGATACGACCGGAGGCACGGCCGCTCACCGGATAGACGCCACCATCGCCACTCTTCTCCTCGCAGACACAGCTCACCTCAGCGATCACCCCACCGATCCGGTTATCGCCGCAGCTCTCCTTACCGCCGTAGATCCCCCTACCGTTCCCCTCAACGATCCAGATACCAGTCTCCCTCCAGACGTCCTACGGCTTCCTCAGATAAACCCTACAACGGCGAGTTCGACAGAGAGCTGGATGCGACCTTAAAAGAGCCTCCGAAGCCTCAGCCCCGATCCGGGAGCATTCCACATTTGGCGGCGTCCCTGGACCGGCTCGATCTGGAAGGCACCCTACCGAGAGAGCCACCCGGCTACCTTGACAACCTCTCCCCTATGGAGCGAGTCTATCGCGACTCGACCCTTCTCCGCGGGGCTTCTCGCGACGGCACCTTTCCCCGCGTTCGGACGCCCGACTCGGATTCGGCCTTCCGGAACTACAACTCTCTACTGAGGGGCCGCTCCCCCGTGAGAAGTGGGGGCGGACAGGGCGGATACCGTAGAGACGAGTCTCCGGTTTCGAACTCGTACCGGACGAGGAGTCTCGGTCGAGACCTCTCTCCCATCAGAGGGTACCGCCATGATGAGGAGGAAGAGGAGGAAGAGGAGGACGAATCCCAGCTGAGTGAGTACTCTGGCACGCTCGGATCCAATTACAGTCGAGCCAACTACAACGTACCTGAGCCGAGGCGGACTGCCTACAAAGAGGGCCCCAAAGACCTCAGCATCTGATGGGTCGGCTAGGAAGGACGCCATTCCCAGAACCCACCGTCCACACGAGCCTTCATCCAAGGACTGCGCAGACCCTGGATACTAAATTATTGATTTGAAATCCGGTGTTTTCACATGGTTGAACATCTTTACAACTCTCAACAGCAGAAGAATGATTTTGTTTCTTTCCATCGAAGTGTCATTTTGGTTCTTTTATGACCCTTTTTATAAATCTGCTAGCAGTTCTACAGAGTTTGACAACTATGTATAAAGGAAACGATTATGTGCCTAACAGTACCATTCTTGGTGTTTTCTTTTTTTGTTTTTCTTTCGTTTGGTTTTACGAAGGACAGCCTTTTGGACTACTGTCCGGTTACGAAACCTTCTGTTACAGAGAGCCCTCTCATGCACCGAGCAGCTCAGTCAATGTGGTGCTCAGACATATACTGTGCATGTCTTTACACTTTCAATGTCCTTTCTCTCTTTTATTTTCTTTCTCTTCCCCAGTGCCACTGTTTTTTAGACATTTGACCAGAGTATAGCACAAGCCTGCATTCGTTTGTATATTTTTGACAGTTTGCAGTATGTGTACATTCAGAGGTGATCATTTTAAAAGAATGAAGGGATAATGAAATAAAAAAACTATGATGATAATGTTCAAAAAATAAAAACAGTATATATACACATCTTGATGGTCTTTCTTATATTTCTCTAGCTTTCCACAAAAAAGGAAATAGGCTAGTTAGCGGGTCAAGCGGAGGATAACTTGGACTGCGAAAATTTATTCAAGATGGATGCGTGTGGGAGGTAGAGACTGTGTTTAACTGCACTAGCTTCTTCTCTAACACTTTGCCAACATGTCTGGAAAATAAAGAGGAGGAGAGAACAAAGACTTCTTTATCTTCTTGCCAGTTCAAAAGGTGAAGGAAAAGAGATTCAATACACTACCCACGGAGTCGACAGCTTTTTAAAAATCCAGTGAGAACTCCTCCTCTCGGGTTATCAGATGAATAAGAGACTGAGCCTTCCTCTCCGGCTTCAAGAGAATGATGTGAATGCATAAAAAGAGAAATGCATCAGGTGTACTTTGTTCTCTGCAGCCCTAGTAGGGATGGAGTGGTTAGGGATCAGAGGGAATTAGTATGTCCTTGCTTCAACAGCATAACTTTACAGAACGAGAGTAAACACTCCTGGCCCAGAAAAGTGTTTTGAGGACCTTTCTGCTTATGTATTTTTATTCAACAAAATCTAGGGGTGAAAACTATTTAGCTAATGCTTGTACAATTTGGTCTGCAGCAAAATACTAAAAAGGTAGAACTTATGATTTGAACACATGAAAAGGTGGCTGCGCGGACGAACAATGTGCCACTGAAAGCTCTCTAATATCTGGCACGAAATAAAAGTAGTTGATTCATTCCTGGAATGACAGTGTTAGTTGAGCTACCTGGTATGAATGGCTGTTATTTTGACCTCATTTTAGTCCCACTGCTACATCCAAGAATAGAAGGCCTACATTTTGGAGAATAAAAAAAGGACTGGAGTGACGTAAGCTACAGACGCTTTCCTGCCGTGCAAAAGTATGCTGACTTCCCAACATCCAGATCTCAACAAAGAACAATGTGTTGTGCACTTTAGTTACTCTATCTTTCTATCTATCAATTGATCTATCTATCTATCTAGGCTAGCATCTGTGCCCTTCTCTTCTGTTTATGCAGGTTTGAATTTGTATTCTGCTTTACATCAGGGGGAGGGTTGGAGGGTTGCTATAGTTACCTCAAGGTCAGTTTTACAGAGTTTCATAGGCATTTGTTTTCAGAGAGCATGCCGCAATAACCTTAAAACGGCAATACAAATCAAGGAAACATTGATTGGACTTTAAATGTTTAATTTTCCTTGCTAACATGACAGACAATGACTTTGTTTGTAGTTGCATTTGGCAGTCATCATCGTGTATTGATCATTGTAAGGAAAAGACTGAACTGTTTGATATTGTAGTCCAGATATCAGTACATACAGAACAGTAAATAATGTTAACAAAGTATAAAACCTACATTGCCCTTTACATTTAATAAAAAAGTGATTCTTTGATACATTCATTGAACACCTTTGTATTTATCTTAGTTCTATTTAGCACACATTCTCTTGCAGATGGTAAAAGGTAACATTGAGAATAAATAGTTGCAACGATCAATGTTCAGCTATAGTGTTACTTAATATATTGCTGCTATGTAGCATTTTTATTCTGCTCAAATTCACTGAACTAAATTAAACTAAATTACACCGTTTTAATATATTTTAAAATGTAATATGTGATGTCAAAGCTGAATTTTCAGCATTATAACTCCAGTCTTCATTGTCACACTATCCTTGCTGATATGCGGATCAAACATTCTCATTATTAATGTTACAACACATGTGCTGCTTAATATTTTTGCAGAAACCATGATATTTTTTTTTTAATTTTTTGATGGATAGAATTTTTATTTTAAATAACATACTTTTGTAACAATGTAAAAAAATCTTTACTGACATTTTTGAGCAATTTAATGCATCCTTGAATAGGGCCGGGTAAAAAATATAGATTTCTCGATTTTTTTACGGATTTATTTTTACTCATTTTTACGAAACAATATCGATTCTTAAATCCCAAGACTAGCCTGTTTTCAGTTGTAGCGCCCCTTCCATCTAATAAATGCAGTACGTTTTGTGATTTGTTACTTTTGATATGAAACAAAATCTCAGATTTCAAATTATGTCTATTTTATTACAATATTCAAAGAATAAATACCGTTTAGGCGCTGTGGAGTGACAGATCGCTGTAGCACCGGGTCAATACAGTTAGGGTAGGACGAAAAACTCCGATCTCATTTTTTCCTTTGACTTCAAAATCGTCCTACATCGCTGTTTTACCTTTTTTGGAAAGGACGTTTAACGTACTGTGTATGTTCAATTCGTAAACACTGGGTTGTTACTTCTGCAGCGATGTAGGACGATTTTAAAGTTGGAGGAGAAAATGAGATCGGAGTTTTTCGACATGCCCTAAATATATTGACGCGGATTTCACAGAGTACGCATGGCAGAGCTGGACAAGACGAGCCCTACTTGAGCATTTGAGGTTTTTTATTGAGCATTTGAGGAAATTTTATTCTTTTTTTTATTATTATTTTGTTTTTTTAAGAAAATGACCGATCATTTCGCTAGATGAGACTGTTATTTCTCGGCTGGGATCGTTTAGAGCCCCTTGAAGCTGCATTTGGATGTTCAAACTCGCGGGCACCATTTAAGTCCACCATATGGAGTTCATTCCTGAAATGTTTTCCTCAAAAAAACATAATTTCATTACTACTGAAGAAGTAAAGGCATGAACATCTTGGATGACAACGGGGTGAGTATATTATCTGTGAATAACGAAAGCCATATTCTGTCTCATCTCATGTAATCGCTCATTCATTGTTTCAACCGCTCAAAGACGTCAACAGCTTGTAAACAACGTCACCTAACGTCACATTTACCTCAAGAAAAAAAAAAACATATTCGGTGACTACAAACTCGTTGGTCAACTAGCGAAATATATGCACCGTTTTTATGACAGAGAAAATTTAAATGTTTATATTTCAAAAAACGAATTGGATTAAATATAATTATTGTGACATTTATGTCAAAACCCAGCCCTATCATTGATGAAGAATTGTTTTCTTAATAAAATCTAAATATATATAGAATCTGAAGTGATATGAACTAGGATTTGAACCTATGTCCTCATGCAGACAATTTGACACTGAGTTGGAAGTAGTAATAAAGTGCTGTTCTTGTCACATAATAAAACAGATTATTTTATATTACCATCCACAGTCTGAGCTGTACTGAAATGTCGGTCCACCAAAATATAATTGTACAATTTTATCAGCCATGCCAAAATTTTCCATATGTCCATACAGGAAAGTAGCTGTCATAGACTGCAGACAGCTGAACTGTTTATTCCGCAAATAGCCTAGAGGATGACCCTCAGGCAGAAGATTCAGAGCTGGAGACAGATGAGGTCTCCGTCTTGGACTTAGAGGTGGAACTTCCTTCCTCCTCATCCTGGAAGGGATCTTTTCCACAACACAGTATTAGCATCATGGAGTGACGGAACTGCTTATTCATGAAGACATAAATGAGCGGGTTATAGAGTGCCGAGCTCTTGGCAAAAAAAGCCGGGATGGTCATAAAAATGGGGCTGAACTGACTGCCCTGATGGGTGAAGATATACCAGGCGACACTGGCGTAGGGTAGCCAACATATTAGGAAAGCGATTACCATGAGGATTACCATTCGAGTAACTTCTCGCTCGGCCCTCTGGGTAGTCTCCGATTCTTGCTGCTGGGCGGCTGCGACCTTGACGGTGCAAAGCAGACGGCCGTAGCAGAAAGAAATGATGATGAGAGGGATTGAAAAGTGCACAACGAACATGTAGATGACAAAAGACTCGTTTTCAGTCTCGGGATTCAACGTGTAATAGTCCACTCCGCACGAACACTGCAGGCCCTCAGGGATGTAGCGGGACCATCCGAGGAGGGGCGGTATGGCACACGTACAGGCCATTGTCCAAGTAATAGCGACACCGAAGGTGGCGTGGAGTTGCGTGAAGCGAAACTTGGAGAAGGGCTTGCAGACAACCACCCATCTCTCAACAGCCAAGACAACCAGAGACCAGAGTGCAATCTCACCTCCGAGAGTAGCGAAGAGAGCCTCCAAGTTGCAGCCGGCACGTCCCAGGACGAAATATCCATGTAAGGAGGTGTAGAAGGTGGTCGTGAATCCACCAAACACCATAAAGAGGTCCGCCACAGCTAAGTTCAGAAGGATGTAGTTCAGGGGCGTTCGAAGCTTTTTGTTTTCAATGGTCACGTACAACGTGAGGCCGTTGACGGGAATGCAGGTCACGATGAGGAAGAACATGTAAGCGGCGACGCAGTAGAACGCCAATGGTGAGGCCAGGTAGAATTGTGGGTATTCATAAGGGCTGCGCACCACGCCAGTCACATTGGACATGGGAACGTAAAAGTCTGGTCCCTCCGTGCC
>JAHKKF010490945.1:0-18906 GCA_019740295.1 Labeo calbasu | reverse complement strand
GGGCTGGTGTGGTTACATGTGGTCTGCAGTTGTGAGGCTGGTTGGATGTACTGACAAATTCTCTAAAATGCCTTTGGAGACGGCTTATGGTAGAGGAATGAACATTCAATTCACGGGCAACAGGTCTGGTGGACATTCCTGCAGTCAGCATGCCAATTGCACGCTCCCTCAAAACTTCTCTGGCATTGTGCTGTGTGATAAAACTGCACATTTTAGAGTGGCCTTTTATTGTGGCCAGCCTAAGGCACACCTGTGTAATAATCATGCTGTCTAATCAGCATCTTGTTCTTAGATCTTAGATCGTTGAGTTCAGCTCATGAAAAATGTGGAAAAAAACAAAAGTGTTGCATTTATAATTTTGGTCAGTGTATATTATATTAACATTTGGCTTTGAGAACTTTTATTTTGGTGCATCACTTGTTGGCATTCACTTTGGTTTTTATCCAAAGTGACTTACAAAAGTGGAACAAATTTGTTTTATGCAATACCAAATTTATTAGACAGCTACAGTCATGACCAAAAATATCGGCACCCTTGCAATTCTGTCAGAAAATGCAACCCTTCTCTTAGTAAATTGTTGCAGTTGCAAATGTGTTGGTACTCACGTTTATTTTTTTGCTGGCCATTTCAGAACTCTCCAGCACTTTTTTTGTAACCATTTCTGAGTGCTTTTTAAAGTGTGTTTCGATTCATTGTCCTGCTTGAAGACCCGTGACCTCTGGTGGAGACGCAGCTTTCTAACACTGGCCACTATGTTGTGCCCCAAAATTCTTTGGTAATCATCAGATTTCATGATACCGTTCACACAGTCAAGGCATTCAGTGCCAGAAGCAGCAAAGCAACCCCAAAACATCTTTGAACCTTCACCATGTTTGACTGTATGGACTGTGTTTTTTTCTTTGAAGATCTCATTTCTTTTTCTGTACACAGTGCCATGATGTCCATTACCAAAAAGCTCTACTTTTGTCTCATCTGTCCACAGTACAACCTCCCAGAAGGATTGCGGTTTTGTCACATAAGTTTTAGCAAACTCCAGTCTTGCTTTTTTATGCCTTGTTGTCAGCAGTGGTGCCCTCCTGGGTCTCCTACCATAGCATCCCTTTTCAAGGGGTAGTGTGAGCTGACACTGTCGTACCCTGTGTCTGCAGATCAGCTTGAAACTGTTTGGAAGTTAATCGGGGTTCTTTATCCACCATTCGAACAATCCTTCGTTGTAATTTTTCATTCATTTTGCTCTTCCGTCCACGTCCAGGGAGGTTAGCTACAGTGCCATGGGCTGTAAACCTCTTGAGGATATTGCGCACAGTAGACGCAGGAACATTAAGATCTCTGGAGATGGACTTACAGCCCTGAGATTGTCCATGTTTTTTCTTTCATTTTTTAAATT
Organism: Labeo calbasu; assembly: GCA_019740295.1. Lineage (NCBI taxonomy): Eukaryota > Metazoa > Chordata > Actinopteri > Cypriniformes > Cyprinidae > Labeo > Labeo calbasu. The sequence goes on along the minus strand of JAHKKF010490945.1, from coordinate 17,519 downwards.
TTTTCTTTCAAATCCACAGACAACTCTTTACACTTCTTTCTTTTCTCCATGCTTAGTGTAACACACAGCACAAAGGTTGAGTCAACTTTTCTCCATTTTAACTGGTTGCAAGTGTAATTACTACATTGCCCACACCTGTTACTTAAATACAAATTACAGGAGCATCACATGCAAGCAATTATTTCTTACAATTTTGACAAGGTGCCGATATTTTTGACCATGACTGTAGATTAGGAAGCAAGCCAATACGCAAGTGTGTAAATTTCCGTACTTGCTGTATGTGAGCGTTGTTGGGGCCGTTGATGAAGTCCTCCAGCTCGGTCAGACGGTTTGTTTTAGCCAGAGCAAAGATGAGCTCTGTCTCGACATACGCCTCTCTAGCTTTCTTTCTCGCCATTTGAAGAAACTTCACCAGATCCTCCCAGTTCTCTATAAAAACAGACACATGAGATGTTTTCCCATTGATTTACACCACATTATTGACATTTTTCAGCATCTCCACATCACTTTAAGGACATTTCTGGATCATCTCACCATTTCTACTTGCGGCATCCACCACCTCCATGTAGGCCGACGGCTCTCCTGCTTTGATGTAGGAGTCGATGGCTTCTTTGACCAGACCGTTTTGAAGCTGAGCTTGAGCTAGCCGACTCCAGACCGAACCCTCGGCGCAGCGCTCCGCAAACTCATACGCCCGGTCCAGATTCCCCATGTGCTCGATCAGAACCTGTGCGGGACAGAACTTCAGTCTGGATGTCTGCGTGAGGATGACTGCGTGATGGTGTGTTTGTGTACCTGTATCGCTGAGGTGTTGACATCAAACTTCTTGAAGATGGAGAAGGCCTCTTCGTACAGCTCGTTGCTGATGGCAATGTTGGCGATGTCAGGAGCGTCATAATTGTCCAGCCGGTTGATGTACTCCATGACCCGTGTCCGGTCCGCTTTGATGGCCGTCAGGATCAGCAGGTTTTGCAGGTTCCTGATGCAGAAAGGCGTTTTATTAACAGCACATACAGTCAGTGTATAATCTAGATCAACATGCAGTAAATGAGATCGCTCCCATTATAGTCAACAACATATTTACATTTATTTAGCTTTTATCCAAAACTACTTACAGTTGAATAATCTTATTTCATTAAAATAAAATGAAAATATCACATAACAACATGGCTCCCATTATAAATCACCAATATAATAATATATTTCATTTCATTAAGCAGATGTTTTTATCCAAAGCTACTTACAAATTAGCAATACAACAAAGCAATTAGTCTTACTATAATATAACATAATATAATATATTTACATTTATTCATTTTTTTATTCAAAACTACATACAACGAAATGTATTACAAGAATAAAGCTGAAATGTTTCGAGAATGAAGGAAAAATTACTAGAATAAAATCGAAATGTTTTGAGTCCAAAATACAAGAATAAAGTTGCAATTTTAGACTATTCTCAAAACATTCCAACTTTATTTCTAACATTTCGACTTTATTCATGAAATTTTGACTTTATTCTCATAACATTTCGACTTTATTCTTGAAACATTTCGAACTTTATGCTGGAAACATTCCGACTTTATTCTCGCAACATTTTTTATTTTATTCTGGAAACATTTAGACTTTATTCTCAAAACATTTTGACTTTATTCTCGCAACATTTCGATTTAATTCTGGAAACATTTTGACCTTATTCGCGAAACATTTTCACTTTATTCTCAAAACACGCTGACTTTATTCTTGAAAAGTAACTTTATTCTGTAAACATTTTGATTTTATTCAGAAAAATTTCGACTTTATTCTCAAAACACTTATTATGACTTTATTCTCGTAATTTTATATATATATATATATATATATATATATATATTTATTTATTTATTATATATTTTTTTTTACATTTTTTAACATTGCACTAAAGCACCGTCAAAGAAATTAGATATATAACAAAACAATCAATCCTAATTAAATGTAATATAATATAATAATATTTTATAATATAATACAATACTTTTATTCAAAGCTACTTATAAAGATACTTTATAAACGTTGTAATATAACATATTTACATTTATTAATTTAGCAGATGGTTTTATGCAAAGCTACTTTATAACAATGATTAATCTTAATAAAATTAAATAATTAATAAATTAATAATATAAAGCAATCGACCTTAAATTAATATAACGTATATAACGTAATGTAATGTATTTTTTTATAATATAATATAATATAATACAATACAATATAATACAATACAATATAATATAATATAATAAATTTAAATTTATACATTAGGCAGATGCTTTTATTAAAAACTCCTTACAACTAAGGAATACAACAACGAGATTAATCTTCATTCAGTATAACGTAATAAAATATATTATAAAACAATGACATATATTTTAACATTTGCTTTTATTCAAATGTTCTTAAAAATTAAGACTACAAAAAAGAAATGCATCTTAATTCAATATAATTTAACAAGAATAACTACAATCTACTTTCGATGCTCCACACAGCTACTCTCTAACTACTTAATTTTCCTTTCAGTCAACAATAATACTTTGTCATACATTACATGAGATTTTTGCCATGCAAATACTCTGGTGTAATATGAATTTGAGCTCAAGCAGTGTGACTCATTACATGAGTCACTTCCTGTATGGACTGACCTGTGTTCACTGAATATAGAATTCTCCAGAACGATCTTCTCCAGAAGTTCAATGAGTTCATTGGGCAGATCGGCCGTCATAAACGCCTTCACCGTCACAGACACTTCCTCTGGATCCTGCGTCTCCGGCAGAGCCGTCTGAACCACCTGTGCACACGATCATTATCATTAACATACTCAATAATCACACACTGCATTGCATCTGTAGATGTTTCAGGTGTGACTCCTGCCTGATCTATCAGCGGCCGTCTGTAGGGGTTTGTCTCCTGCAAAACTTGAGCCCAAAGATCTGGATCTTTCCGGCGCACCAGATACCGTGACTCGCTTTTAAACAGGGAGTTTTCATTGCACACCTAAAGCAGGACAGAAAACACTGATTTATGTTTGTTGAGCAGCACATTAGAAAGGTTTCTAAAGGATCATGTGACACTGAAGACTGGAGTAATGATGCTGAAAATTTAGCTTTTGTCACAGAAATATATATATTTTTTTATTATATATTCACATAGAAAACACTCACTTTAAATTGTAGAAATATTTCACAATTTTACTGTATTTTTAATCAGTTGTGGTGAGCAGAAGACACCTGTATGAGCTCCAGGTCACACTGTCCTCTCTCATAGGCCACAAAGGCGAGATGCGGGTCTCTCTTCTCGCAGTATCGACCCACGATCACGCTGTCGTAGTGCAGGTTTTCTCGGAGAAAGCGCTCAGGACTGTTGTTACTGTCTATGTAGATCTTTGCCAATGCATTGTGGGTAGCAGGTTCTTCACAGCCTTCCTGAACACGAGATTCCAGCCAGGACAAGAGCAGCTTCAGTCTGGAGAAAACGAGGAGAAACACTAATGGAGCTGACTGTCAAACTATGTGTAAGGACTGGGTAATATAATATTAAAAATAATATAATAATAAAAAGAAATATATTAAGTTTTCTCTTTCTCTCTCTCTCGCTCTCTCTCTCTCTCTATATATATATTAGCAATTTATTTTAATATATATATATATATATATATATATATATACACACACATATACATATGGTTAATAACAGTAAAATAAACATTCAACATTAGCTTAATTTACTTTTTTATTCAATGATTAACTATTTATTTTAATTAATTAAATGAACTGAATCAAAATAATAGCAATAAACACTCAACATTGACTTAAATCTTTAATTTAATTATTAGCAATTTATTTTAATTAATAGACTGAACTGAATTAATAACAATAAAATAATCCAATAATATGTATTTATTTATTTATACACACACACATACACACACAACATTAAATAAAATAATATTACAAATATTTTATCTCAAAAATATTTAATATTAATACATATATATATATATATATATATATATATATAATATTTTGTTGTTCTTTNAGAATATTTTGTTGTTCTTTTTTCTGGTGTTAGATATGTATTTGCTCTGAAATATGAGAATTTTAATAAAACTGTTATTTTATATATAATAGATTCATTTCGTAAATATACACTTTTTTATTTTATATGTACTAAATTAATTTTAACATTATATTTTACATTTTTATATTACATATAGTAGAAACATATACATATAGTAGAAATACATTTTATTTTAAATATAGTAAATAAATTTGTATTAATATATACATTTTATTTAACATGTAGTACATCCACTTTATATTTTTATAAAGTAGATTCTTTCTAAATTAATATATAAACTTTTAATGTATAATAGATCCTTATATATATTATATTATAAAAAATTACATTACGTTATATTAAATTAAGACTGATCGCTTTATATTTTTAATTTTTGATAAGCTTTGAGTAAAATAACTCAATTTCATAGTACATGAAAATGTAAATATATTTAATAGAAAAATTCTAATACAATAAAAAGTAAATATATTACATTACAATGTTTTATTACAATGTTTAATTTAATTTAATTGATTTTATTAAGATGAATCATTGTTGTAAAGTAGCTTTGCATAAGTGCATCTGCTAATTTAATAAATGCAAATATATTAAATTATATTATATTACATATTTTATTACATTATTATATCGAATTAAGATTAATCTCCGTGTTGGATTCCTCAGCTGTAAGTAGCTTTGAATAAAAGTATTGTATTATCTTATACAATTTTTTGATCTTGACATTTTGATCTTATACATTAGATAAAAAATGTTAATAGAAGAAAAATATAGTATATATCTAACTAAAAATAATCAAGGAATGTTTTCATTTGTGAGCTTTGATTGAGTATTCATGATACACTGAACATTTACAATATATTAAATACTGTATTGCTTTAGTTTTTTATTTTTATTGAAATACTGCGATAATGCTGGAATAAATATATTATAATAAATATATTATATTATATTGTATTGTATTAATTTAAAATATATATCGTAAATATCCTATGCATCTAATGACTACATTTTCTATATTTTCACTATATTTCTATAAAAAAAGCATTTTTTTATGTGAAAATCTTGCGAGAGGAAGTGGGTGAGGAGGAAGGACAGGACTTGATCAGTTCTACCGGTTTCTTTTTTCCACTTCCTCCACCAGCTGGTCGGTGCTAAAATCTCCTCGTACGGCCAGGATCAGATTCTTGATGGTGTCCTCGGAGCAGTCGACATCCAGCAGACCCCCGACCACCACCGGCAGCCGGCTGGGATTGACCTGCAGCAGAGCAAACACACACATATGAACACTGCAGATCAGCCGTGTGCATATCACATGTTCAGGACATTCAGTGTACCTTCTGTACGTAGATCTCGATGTATTTCTGCAGGCTGTTGCGGTACAGGTAGAGCACGAGATCATGGACGAAATCGAAGCGGTCGCACACAATGATCAGAGGAAGCTGATCGGTGAGTTTGGCTTCCTGTGCAACAACATGGCAAAAAACATGAATACAAATACAAATCAAGTCCATCTGATGAGTCCATGTGCTTTACTGGCATCACAAACAAAGCTACAGTTCTATTGTCAAACAGAATTATAATGCATTTATACAGTCAAAGCATCGAGCGCAAGACATCAATAAACAATCAAAAAACATCTATTATATTATTAATTATTATCACATTTATTAATAAAAGATCGATGCAAAAAGGGGAAAAATAATATTCATTTAATTAAATTATTAAAGATTAAATTAAAAATGGTAAAAGTAAGCTAATGGTAAATGATTTTATTGTTATTAACTCAATTCACATAATTAAATTGTTAAAAATGTAATCAAAAATGTCAATTTAAACCAGTGTTTAATATTTTTGTTATTAATTAAATTCAACTTATTCAAACAAAATAAACTGTCAATTGTTAATAATCAAACGTAAAATGTAAATATAAGCTAATGTTGAATGTTTATTTTATTGTTAATTATTAAATTCAGTTTATTCAGTTAATTTATATAAATTCTCAATAATTAAACAAAAATGTAAATTAAGATAAATGTGGAATTTTGTTTTATTGTTATTAATTCAACTTTGATTTTTTTTTTATTTAAGTCAGTTTTGAATGTTTATTTCTGTTAATTTCATTCAATTCATTTAATTAATTAAAATAAATGGTTAATTAAATTCAAAGATGTTTATTTTACTGTCATGAATCCAATTTAATTTATTCAATTAAAATACATTAAAATACATTGTTAATAATTAAATTAAAAATGTGAATTTAAGCCAGCATTTAATGTTTATTGTTATTAATTGCTAATAATTAAATGTAAAACTTTAAATATAAACTTACGTTGAATGTTTATTTTATTGTTAATGATTCAATTCAATTCATTTATTTAATTTAAATAAATTGTTAATAATGAAATGAATGTTGAATTTTGTTTTATTGTTAATAATTCAACTTAATTAAATTAAATGGTTAATTTTTTAAAATGTTAAACTAATGTTTATTTTATTGTTAACAATTCAATGAAATCCACTGATTAAAATAATTTGCTAATAATTAAATTCAAAATGCAAATTTAAGACAGTGCTGAATGCTTATTTCAGTTAATTTGATTCATTTCATTCAATTGTTTAAAATAAATGGTTAATTAAATAAATGTTTATTTTATTGTTATTAATCCAATTTAATGTATTCAATTAATTAAAATACATTGTTAATAACCAAAATTAAAAATCAATGTCAGCTAATGTTGCCTTTTTTATTGTCATTTATTTAATTAAAATCGTTCAAAAATTGTTAATTGAATGTAAAACTTTAATGTAAGTTATATCTAATGTTTATTTTATTATTACTAATTTAATTAAATAAATAAAATATAAATTGTTGATTCAATTTAAAAATGTATTTAGTTTTTTTAATGATGTTATTTTTATTACCATAACTCACCTGTATTAATGCTTCTGTTTATATTGTGTTAAACAATTGTCGAAAAAAGTCACATATATGAAGACAGATGCACTGAACTGGATATATGAACAGATTTTATTGAACTGAATGCATTAATAAACTTGGTTTCTCTTTCTTGTACCTTAAGGAAGTTCTTGACGCGCTCTGCGTTGTAGCAGTTGCTCTCTCGACAGACGCGCTCCACCTCTTTGATCTGACCCGTCTTACACGCCGCCTGAATGTACTTGAAGTGCACATCGGGGTCCTGACTGAAGTTCACGATAGAGCCCAGAAAATAAAACAGACCTGAACGAGACACACAAAAATGAGGAATCATTCACCAAAACCAGTCTCAAACTCCTCTGAAGCTTTACAAACAGACATTCATGAGTATCTCACCCTCATAACTCTTGAAGGACTCAAAAAGCTCCACCAGCGTCTGCGTTCCCAGCTGCTCGTGGTACTTGGTCGCGACCTGAACGCTCAGCTGCAAGTTTTGACGCAGGTTTGCGGCCAACATGGCCCTTAAACACTCAATGGAGTCCCCAACAGACAGAGAGCCAAAGAAATTCACCAACCACTGACAGAGAAAGAGAAGAAGTACACTGTTAAATGTTCAATACTACTCTGACAGAAAAAAAAAAATATATATATATATATATTTTTTTAAATTTGAATTCAATTTAAATATGAATTAAAAAATGTAAACATTTGAATTTAAAATTTTTACATTTGAATAAAAAATGTGAACATTTGAATTTGAATTTACAATTTAAACATTTGAATTTAAAATTTAAACATTTGAATTCTTTAAAATGTAAACATTTGAATTTGAAACGTAAACATTTGAATTTGAATTTAAAATGTAAACATTTGAATTTAAAATTTAAACATTTGAATTTGAATTTAAATTTTAAACATCTGAATTTAAAATGTAAACATTTGAATTATGTAAAATGTAAACATTTGAATTTGAATTTAAAATGTAAACATTTGAATTTAAAATGTAATCATTTGAATTTCAAAAAAATTATAGAATTTAAAATATTTTATATACACAAAAGGTTACTCTGCAATAAAAAAAACCTGCAAATTTTTTTTAAATAAACTATATAAACTTATATTAAAATGTAAACATTTGAATTTAAAAATGTAAACATTTGAATTTGAATTTAATATGTAAACATTTGAATTTAAATTTAAAATGTAAACATTTGAATTTGAATTTAAAATTTAAACATTTCAATTAAATTAATTTAAAATATTTTTTTATATTTTCACACAAAAGGTTACTCTGCAATAAAAAAACTGCAAGTTTTTTTAAAATAAACTATATAAACTATAAGTTTGCACTGCTGCTAAGTTCCACATGTAATTCTCATTTCACATGCAAAGATGTTAGCCAATCACGCCCCTTCAAATGGATCGTACAAATCAGCAACTAAATTCAGGGTAGAAAATGAGCATTTGTATTCAAAATATTACCAATTTTATTAAAAAATATACAGATTTTAAGTGCAATCACAAAAAAATGAGCCCTTTAGCTCTCTCACACATAGACACACCTCAGGGTTGAGCAGGTGTGTGTGTACGATGGCCCGTTTGATGTCGTAGGGGTCGCTGTAATGCTCCAGAGCTCTCTGTAGTAAACCAGCCTTCTCGCACAGCTGAGCGATGTGAGCGCGCTCGTAGTGAGTGAACATCTGATTCCCCAGGATGGCGTCTGCTACCTGCAAACACACACAGATGATAAACACAACAGGCGAAAGTTTTGTTGTCATATGCTTTTGGTTCGAAATTCAATTAGACTCATTTAAAGTGTTTTCAGACAATCAAACTGGACTGCAATTTTATTTATTTATCACTTACTAATAGGTTAAAACTACTAAATGATCACATTTGAGCTAAACTTCATCAACAAAATGCAAAACACAAATTGAACATTCATGTTTAAAATTCATGTTAATTCTGTCCAAAAGCAGTGTGATTTCAACATTATTTTTTTACTTTACATTAGCCATTCTGCAGCGTTCATATTTTTTGCTTAAAAATATTAAAAATAATATGAAAATGAAAATATAAATATTAAGCTTAAGAAACTTAAATAAACAAAATCTGAAATATTTTAAAGTTACATATTTAAAATATTTATAAATATAAAATTAATAAACATCAATAAATACTATAACAGTATATAAATAACACTAAAATAACACTAGTTATCAGATGGTTGAAATTAAAAAATAAATCAATAAAATTGAAACTAAAAAAATACAAACAAATTAATGAATAAATCTTATAATAGCTTACAGATAATACTAAAATAACACTGGTTCTCAAATGGTCCAAGTTAAAAAAATAAAATGGTTAAAAAGAATTTAATTGGTTCACCTGAGGGGCGTGAATGAGGTTCATCTCCAAGAGGCGTGTCTGCAGAGGCCCCTCCTCCGGCCTGTTGTTCTTCAGAGCGTCCAATAGGAATGAAGTACACTGCTGCACTAGATTCCCCTCCATAAAGACATCCACCACCTGAAAAATGCACACACACACACACACACACAGGGTCAGTGATGAGTGCAGTCACAGTGTGGATCAGTGCTATTTTTTTAACTAATTTAAAAGTTATTTTTATATTTTCTGTTTTTTTTTTTTAATTTTAATGTTTTAGTAACTGGTTTTTATTTTTAGATTTTGTTTTTATTTTAATTAACGTTTTAGTAACTAGTTTTTTTATATTTAAATTTCTAGTTTTAGTAACTGTTTTTTATTTTTATATTTTAATTAAAGTTCTAGTTTTTATATTTTCTGTTTTTATTTTAATTTGTTAAAATATTTTTGTTGTTTATTTTTATTTGTTATATTTTCTGTTTTAATTTTAAAGTTTTATTAACTGATTTTTATTTTTTATTTTATTTTAATTAAAATGTTTTAGTAAGCAGTTTTTTTATATTTTCTGTGTTTATTTGAATTTTTGTTAGTAAGTTTGTTGTGTGTTTTGTAATTTTTATTATTATTGTAATTATTATTTTAAAAATTTGAAAGATATTTTTGATAGTTTTCATTAACTTGAAAGAGGACAAACTTGAGAATTTGGGTTAAGAAAGTAAATATAGTGATTTCTAGAAAGCAAACATAGGAAGTGCACCAGATCAATTTTGACATAGCTCTAGAAATGACTACAAAAGTCTAGTGAGTAAGTGAGTTTGTTACCTGGCTGATGTTGACTAGCGGTTCCTCATCCTGAACCAGCATCTGAGCGAACTGAAGACCCTGATCAGGACCGGATCTCATCACACTTCTCAACAGCATCACCCAGTCTGGAGAATATCCCATCTGCCCCGAAAAACAGCACGTCAATCACATCACACCAGAGCAGAGACACGGATAATGGTGGAATAGAGTGGTTTAAGGGAATGCCGGTACCTTCTTAGCATAGAGGACGATCTTCTGAAACTGACCCGTCTCAGCAAAGCACTGGATGACTTTAGCGGGAACATTCGCTCGCAGGTAAACGCTGAGGGCCAGAGTAACGTCAGCCGCCCTCACCAGATCACCCAACTCCTCCGAACATTCAAGCTGGAGCATCATGGGAAAAAATAACTAACCAGACAGCAATCCAGCACTCAGGACTCACTGTTAACTGAAACTAGAACTATTAAAAACTATTTCTAGTAACTGAAATAAAGCTGAAAGTAAATGTAAATATGAGAAATGCTGGCAACTAAATGGGAAAAAATTACTAAAACTAAGAAAAAAAAAACTAGAAATGAAAATAAATAATAAAAATAATAATAAAAAAATAAAAATGGCAAAAAAAAAACTAAAATTAAAAACTGAAAATATAAAATAAAAAGATAATTCAAAACATTAATAAATATTCTAACAAGACAATGGACAAATCATTGTTAACTACTACTTTAACATTGTTAAAGCTGAAAAAATACAAATATTTATAAAATAAATGATAAAATTCTACTTATAAAAAATATATTTTTAAAAATGATCTTAAATGAAAAATAGAAACATTGGCAACTAAATGAAATAACTAATTAAAGGCTGAAGCACTAAAATGACTAAAACTGAAATAAAAATCTATATAAAAATATAGAATAAAAATGAAAAAACAATAAAAATGACAAAAGCACAACAAAATCACTGAAACAAACTAAAATTAAAATAAAAACTAAAAAATATATAAAATAAAAGTTAATCCGAAACATAAATGAATACTATCAAAGCATATAAAAAAAACACAAAAATGACAAAACACAACAAAATCACTAAAACAAATTAAAATTAAAATAAAAACATAAAAATATATAAAATAAATGTTCCACCAAAACATAAATAAATACTATGCAAGTATATAAAAAAATAAAAATGACAAAAACACAACAAAATCACTAAAATAAACTAAAATTAAAATAAAAACTAAAAATATATATCAAATAAAAGTTCATCCAAAACACTGTAAATAATACTAAAATAACTTTTTACGAGAAGTTTTGCAAACCAAGTCCAACCAATTGCACATTTTATGCAGAAAAATAAAATTATTCTCAGATTCTCAAATTTTAGAGATGTATTTGAATAGCTTTCTTCCTTTTTAAACATGGCAGTAAACAGACAAAAAAATGTAAAAGAAATAGGATAGATATATAGATAGCCAGAACTAAAAAAATAAATGTAATAAATAGATAAATAAAACCAAATAAAGCTCCTAATTGCAAAAAATCATGAAAAATATCTGTGTTTATTAATATTCACAAATTAAGCACATCAATTTAAACTTTACTTTGCACAGACAAACATTTAATAAAATAATAAGCAAGTAAATAATTAAACTTTTCTGTAAAAAAATGTACTCAACATTTTAGGTAATTAGAAATAAAACTATAATTACTACTTAAAACTTCAATCTCTGTGCTGGGTGAGTTTAAAATCACTCATAATTGTTGTTAAATCTGTCTAAAAATGCTGTCTAAACTTAACTTTTATTTTCCAAGATTCATAAATGCACAGATATGTTGAAATAAAACAATTAAAAATGAGCTGATAAGTAATAAATGAGCCCCTGGACCACAAAACCAGTCATAAGTAGCACGGGTATATTTGTAGCAGTAGCCAACAATACATTGTATGGGTTAAAATTATCGATTTCTCTTTTAAAAATCATTAGGATATTAAGTAAAGATCATGTTCCATGAAGATATTTTGGTAAATGTCCTACCTTAAATATATCAAACCTTAACTTTTGATTAGTAATAATCATTTGAACAATTGCCGATTTTCTCAATATTTTGATTTCTTTGCACCCTCAGATTCCACATTTTCAAAGAGTTGTATCTCGGCTAAATATTGTCACCATAACAAACCATACATCAATTTATTCAGCTTTCAGATGATGTATAAATCTCAATTAAAAAAACTGACCCATATGACTGGTTTTGTGGTCCAGAGTCACAAATGGGAGAAACAAACTAATTTTCCACCTTCTCTCCCTTGAGCCATTTCTCCAGCAGCTGTGTTCGTCCCTGCTGCAGCACCGGCCTGCACAGCTCCACCGACTCCAGCTTATTGAGCTGCCCGCGGTCCAGCAGAACCCCGAAATACTGCAGCAGAGGAGACGGCTGGCCGCCCTGAGCCGGGACCGCCTGGAACCGCCGGATGGTCTCTGCCGTTCGCAAGACACCCTGAGAAACAGAAAGAGGGTTCAGTGCTTCCTGACAGTGATTCAGTGTGACTCAGGTTTGAGATCCGCATGTGTGTGTTTTTCAGGACCTTGGGAGCCGACGCAGCGACTTTGGCCGCCTCCGTGTAGCTGCCCTGAGAGAAGAGTGTGTTGAACTTGTGTGTCAGAAGCTCCTCGGCTCCGGGAAGATCGCTGCGTAACGCCAAACGCAACGCCAGCTCGGGATTCTGCAGCACATTAGTCACGTAATTTACGACGTTGTCCTCCTCCACACACACCGACAGCACCTAAACACACACACACACACATACATATTAGTGACGCACGTCGAGTAAACAGACACAGACAGAGAAGAAAAGAGAAGTTAGCAAAAATTATATATCTTCTGGACAGATTGAGCTTAAAACGTTTTTTTTTTAAAATAATAACAATAATAATCAGCCTTGTGTATGTATTTTCTTTTTGTTTCTTTTGATTATTTATTTATTTTTTCAGAATTATAATTGTCTATTTCATTACAATTATAACTTGGAATACTTGATTCTAAATGGTCAATTGTCATTTTAAAAGCTGTTTTTTGTTATCGTATTTAATTATTTTATGTATTTACTGTTATATTTATTTATTTGCTTGTTTGTTTGTTTATTCAGAATTATTTGATATTTCATTACAATTACAACTATGAATACTTGATTCTAATTGGTCAATTTTCATTTTAAAAGCAGTTTTTTTATTATTGTATTTAATTATTATATGTATTTCATTTTATAATTTTTTTTATAATTTTTAAATTTTATTTTTTTTATTTATTCAGAATTATAATTTTATATTTGATTACAACTTGGAATACTTGATTCTAAATGGTCAACTGTCATTTTAAAAGCTGTTTTTTATTATGGTATTTAATTATTATATGTATTTCATTTTATTTTTTTATTCAGAATTATAATTTATATTTCATTACAATTATAACTTGGAATACTTGATTCTAATTGGTCAATTGTCATTTTAAAAGCTGTTTTATTATAGTATTTAATTATAATATTATTATTTTTTTATTTATTTATTTATTCAGAATTATAATAATTTGTAATTTCATTACAATTATAACTTGGAATACTTATATTAGAATATTTTATTTTATATTTATTTTTCATTTATTCAGAATTATAATTTTCTATTTCATTACAATTATAACTTGGAATACTTGATTCTAATTGGTCAACTGTCATTTTAAAAGCTGTTTTTTTTTAATATGGTATTTAATTATTATATGTATTTAACTTTATATTTATTTACTTATTCAGAATTATAATTTATATTTTATTACAGTTATAACTTGGAATAGTTTATTCTAAACGGTCAACTGTCATTTTAAAAGCTGTTTTCATTATTGTACTTAATTATTATATGTATTTAGGTTTATATTTATTTATTTATTCAGAATTATAATTTATATTTCATTACAATTATAACTTGGAATCCTTATATTAGAATATTTTATTTTATATTTATTTTTAATTTATTCAGAATTATAATTTTCTATTTCATTACAATTATAACTTGGAATACTTGATTCTAAATGGTCAACTGTCATTTTAAAAGCTGTTTTCATTATTGTACTTAATTATTATATGTATTTAGGTTTATATTTATTTATTGTTTTATTTTTAGTCTGGAATACTTGACCATCTCATTGGCCAATTGTCATTTTATTTTATATATATATATATATATATATATATATATATATTAATATAATATCTTTATTTACTTATATATTTGTAGAATTTCAATTATTATTTTAGATTTAATTATAATTATACCTCTGGAATATTTGACTCTTACTGATAAATCAGCATTTTAAAAGCAGTTTTAAATTCTAATTATATTCATGAAGCTATATATTTAATGCTAATTATTATTTTAGCTTTATTTACAATTATGTCTCTGGAATACATGACTTCCATATGTGGTTTGAAAAGCTGAATAATTTTCAGAATAATTATATTTAATTATAATTATATTTATTTAGTTATATTTTTATTGAATTTTAAATATGATTTTAATATAACTATATTATAACTATATTATATCTCTTTCCACAGAAGTGTGAGTGTGTTCAAGTACACGTTTTTGTCCTGTTTTCTTATTCAATCTATACTTTCAGTGTTGCATGTATAGATGTGTGTACCTGCCCCTTCTTATTGACCCCGATGATCCCGGACGTGCTCTCATGAGACGCCGTGACGAATATGGTTTCAGCGCTGATGCGGTTCATGTAAATGCACACGCCCGACTCCAGATCATACATGTGAAAATAACCGTATTTAGTGATGAGGTAGATGACGCCGTGCTTAGTGCCGATCTGAGAGAGAAAACAAATTAATTCAAGTTACTCATCCGTCATAAGTTATTAGTGATGCCCACTTTTAGTGGAAGTCAAATTTTCCATTCATTTTTTCCAACAGGGCTTTTTTTTTTAAAGTCTTTGTTGAAGTGTTATAAACCATTAACCAAACCAGTTAGCTACGAGGAGAATCACAACATTACAAATGTTAATTTAAAGCAAAAAAGTATTGAAAAATGACAAGAAAAAGACAAGACTGTGAGCTTAACAACTTTAATAAGTGAAAAACTACAATCCCATTAAGCATTGCGAATGCTGGGTAATGATGGATTACATGTAATCTGGATTATGTAATCAGATTACAAAACATAAATGCTTGTAATTAGATTACAGTTACTTTTTTATGGATTACATGATTACATGATTTTATTTATGCACTGGCAGCAAATTATTCATATTTTATTGATTTTCCCTAATTCTTCTTTAGTCCCCTTTTAAAGTTTCCTTGCTAAAAATTGCACTAAGTATCATACTCTTTATCTTTGAAAATTTTGGACATGTAAAATCATTATTGTTTTCATTTTTATTAATGTTTGTTCATGTAATGCAGGGATTCACAAGCCTTTTTTTTCAGCCAAACCACTCTGACATAAAACATTTACATAAAATATCCCTGAGGTAGTTAATTTTTCAATAATTTAACAAGACATTTGCATGTTCACAGTTCTCGGATGTCAGTTTTTGGTTACATAGACATGAAATGTTTCCTTTTTCTGTGCTTTTTTTTTTATCACTGTGGTACACGTAATAGTAAGTTAGGTAAAAAGTATAGTATAAAAAATAAAGTAATATACTCAACACTTCGAATAACATGATTAAATTAAATATTTATAAAAAATGATTCTATATTTTATTTAATCTTTATTTCAATTACTGAAAATGATTTTAATAGTTTTAGATGTTCTTGAAAAATGTCAGATTAAATTAATAAATAAATTAATAAAATAAAAATGTAATTAAAATACAACAGTTAACAAAAATGTATTTAATCATAATACACTTAAACATAAAATGAAGAGTTTCAACAAAAACAACAACAAACAAAATAAAACATTAAAATTGAATTAAAATTAAGTGTTTTTTATATCAATGTGGTAGGAAAAAGTAACCTAAAAGTAACTGAAAAAGTAATCAGATTACATTACCTAAAATGAGTAACCTAGATTTCATTACTAATTACAGTTTTATCAAATAATCTGTAATCAGTAATGGACTACAATTTTAAAAAGTAATCCAATCAGCACTGTGAATAACGTAATTAAATTAAATATTTGTTTCATTTTGTTTTTTAAGTTTAATTTTTTCATTCAGTATCTATATTTTATTTAATCTTTATTTCAATTACTGAAAATGATTTTTGATAGCTTTAGATTGTTCTTGAAAAATGTAAGATTAAATTAATAAATAAATTAATAAAATCAAATCAAATCAAAATACAACAGTTAATAAAAGTGTATTTAATCATGATACATTTAAACATAAAATGAAGAGTTTTAACAAAAAAAGAACAAACTAAATAAAACGTTAAAATGAAATTAAAATTAAGTGTTTTTTTATATCAATGTGGTACATTTAATGGTAAGTTAGATAAAAAGTAACCTAAAAGTAATCAAACAAGCAATTGGATTACATGATCTAAAATGAGTAATCTAGATTACATTACTAACTACAGTTCTATCAAGTAATCTGTAATCAGTAACGGACTACAATTTAAAAAAAAAATAAAGTAATATACTCTCGCACTGCGAATAATGTAATTAAATTAAATATTTGTTTCATTTCGTTTTTTTAAGTTTAAGTTTTTTTATTCAATATCTTTGTTTTACTTCATCTTTATTTCACGTACTGAACATGATTTTTAAAAGTTTTAGATTGTTTTTGAAAAATGTAAAATTAAATTAATAAATCATTTAATAAAATAAAAATCTAATCTAAATACAACAGTAAATAAAAATGTATTTAATCATAATACATTTAAACTTAAAACGAAGTGTTTCAACAAAAAGAACAAACGAAATAAAACGTTAAAATGAAATTAAAATTAAGTGCTTTTTATATCAGTGTGGTACATTTAATGGTAAGTTAGACAAAAAGTAAACTAAAAGTAATCAGATTACATTACCTAAAATGAGTTACCTAGATTATGTTACTAACTATAGTTTTATGAAGCAGTCTGCAATCAGTAACAAAATAAAATAAAATAAAAAATAAAATATAATATTTGTTTTATTGTTTCATTTAGTTTAAGTTTTCATTTAATATCAATATTTTATTTAATCTTTATTTCAATTACTGAAAATGATTTTTAATAGTCTTAGACTGTTCTTAAAAAATGTAAGAATATTAAATAATTTAATAAAATAAAAATCAAA
>JAHKKF010490944.1:0-17163 GCA_019740295.1 Labeo calbasu | reverse complement strand
AAATTTCAAAAAGTTACAAAAAAATGGTGAAGCTGTCCTTGAATGATCTTTAGTGCTGTTCTGAATCCTCCCCCCATCACGGTGCGGAGTAAACGAATCCACCGGTATGACCGTGCACATGAGAGGCTCTCTCATCTTGGCGAGTCCAATGACTTAATTGAACTGCATACAGCGACAGCTACGTGGGCTTTACCAGTCAAAATACATGAGGTGTATTTTGTTAACGTTTGTATGCAGTGGCAAGTACAGAAATAAGCTGCGACAGCTTGTCTGTGGAGATGTTTGCCATGCACACCTGAGCCATAAAGATGGGAGAATTAAGTCATTGTGAGGTCAGAATCTGCCATGCACAGGGTCTCATGTTCAGCTCCCTCTTTCGTATGATCTTTTAAATCTCATCCTCGGTTTCTTGCTGTAGTTTTTATACACAAAAAATGTTTTTTGTGTGTTGAGCAGATTTTGTCTTACATTTTTCTACATCTTACTGCAATCAGTTTTTCCACAATAAAATGTGGAAAATTACATATGCTGTAGTAAAAATGCAGGTATCTTTTAGTTTCTTTCCTAATTTCTGACTTTTATTAGGATTAAGCAAAAAAAAAAAAGTTCATATAATAAAATATACATTACTACTAAATTCAAATGTCTATAGATGGACATCCATCCATTTATCCATCTATCCATCCATCAATCCAACCTATAAACTTTAGCTTTGCTTTTAGTTATATGATTTTTTAAAATTTTGATTAACTTCAGTTCTATGTATTTATATTCAAATTCAAATTGGAATTCTACTTCTTATTTGGTGCCGTAACTCAAACTCAGTTCAAATTGAGGAACTGAAAAAAAAAAAACTTTTTAATTATATTCTGAATGGCGCACAACACTGGACCAATCCAGGGCTGGGGTAAGGACAAAAAAAAAAAAAACCTATGTCGTAATTTATTTAAAATACATTTATCTTATACTAAGTATACTTCAAATCTATTAACATATTACTGATATAAAATTATAATTGCCTGCATTTATTTGATCCAAAGTACAACAAAAACAGGGCAATTTTGAAATATTTTTACTATTTAAAGTAACTATTTGAATATATTTTTAAAATGTAATTTATTCCTATGATTTCACAGCTAAATTTTTAGCATCATTACTCCAGTTCCATGATCCTACAGAAATCATTCTAATAGTCTGATTTGCTGTTAAAAAACATTTATTATTATTATGCTGAAAACAGTTGAGTAGATTTTTTTTGAGGTTTCTTTCATGAATAGCAAGTTCAGAAAAACAGCATTTATCTGAAACAGAAATTTTTGTAACATTATAAATGTCTTTATCATCACTTTTGATCAATTAAAAGCATCCTTGCTAATTAAAATTATTAATTTCTATAATTTCTTTACCAAAAAATTGACTCTAAGCTTTTGAATGGTGTTGTGTATAATGTTGCAAAAGCTTTTTATTTCAGATAAACGTTGATCTTTGCATCTGTCTATTAATCAGAGAATCCTGAAAAAATGTACACAACATATAAATATTAATAATAATAATATAAAATGTTTCTTGAACAGCAAATCAGCATATTAGAATGATTTCTGTAGGATCTTGTGACACTGAAGACTGGAGTAATGATGCTGAAAATGTAGCTTTGATCACAGGAATAAATTACATTTCAAAATCTATTCAAATAGAAAGCAGTTATTTTAAATAGTAAAAATATTTCATAAGATTACTGCTTTTACTATATTTTGGATCTTACTGTTCAAAAACTTTTGACTGGTAGTGTACTTCCACACAATTAAAATGCATTTAAACATACAAACAAATGTATTTGTAGTACACTTAACACAAAATAAATGCATTTCAAATACATTTTAGTATTTGTTTTTTCTCAGTTTTCAACTCCATGGGCTCCTGCAGAACAGCACTTGAGGACGAGGCAAGCACTGGGACGGGGGGAATTAGGAGAGATATAAAGACAAACACTGGGCATTTTGAGATTTTTAAATCTACTATTTCTGACAGGGCCTTGTCTTGAGTGACTGTGGACACTATTATGGGACGTTCAGGGGATGTTTTCAGTAACAAAAGACGCAAGAGGCTGTGGGCCAGCAGCTATGGAGAAGAATGATTGGTTTTTGAGTTAGTTTGTGTGCACATAAATATCTGTGACAAAATGTTACAGTGTTTGTTAGCTAGCAGTGAGCATGTTTCCTTTTTAAAAACTGTTAGCATTAAGTGATTTAGGTTTTCCATTCTACAATTTAAATGCAAAAATCAATGGCTGCATGTGAGCCTATAAGAATAAGAGCGTCTTTAAAAATGTATGGTTTTGTGTGTTTGAGTAAGAGGAAAAGTGTGCGTTTAACTCACCAGGCTGCTGGGTCGTACTCTGCCCATATCCTGACATACTCATCCAAATGATGTGGACCCAGAATGGAGGAGTCCCTGGTCAGGTACTCGAAGTTATCCATGATGACAGCAACAAAGAGATTCAGCATCTAAACACAAATACAAACCCCAAATGCAAGCCATAAAAACATACAGAATTCATTATTTACTGTCTGAAGCAATAAATAAAGTACAGATGCATCTCTGAGAGAAAAAGGGAAGTCTGGGATTGACTTAAAAGAAGGCGAAAAGAAACAAGTGGAGGCTGTTCTCACCAGGAAAGAACAGAGGAAAATGAAAGAGACAAAGTAGGCATAAGCAAAGTTGCTGCCGCACTCTGGTCCGTCGTTCCCAGAGTTTTCATCACACTTCATTCCTCCGAGACACGCCAGCATGATCTCATGCCATGCCTCGCCTGTGGCACTCCTGTTACCGAAAAACAGACACGAAAAATTGTTTTTAGTTAACTGAAACAAAGGTGAAATAAAACAGAAATATGAGATGAAAAAAATTAAATGTTGCTTTTGCAGCTAACTTTCATAAAATAAAAATTTAAACTGAAATAAAAAATGCTTAAAATGCTTAATTGAAATATATTATTTAAAAAGCCTTAATATAAGGCTCTATAAGTCTTGTTCCTTAATATAAAATAAAAATGTTTAATTTAGAAGTGCCAAAATTATTAAAACGGAAATAAAAATAATTAAAACCAAAATATAAATATCAGTAAAGAAGAAAATAATAATAATGACAAAAGCATTTAAAAATACCAGAAGTTCAGCTAAAAATAAGGGTTTGAGGATTTGTATAAAAGTTTTTTTTTTTTTTTTTTGTAAATATTTTAGGTATTCATATTTCTTAAACTCAAACAAAATTTAATTTTAAGTACTAAAATGACTAAAACTAGAACTGAAATAAAAACAAATCTAAATAGAAATATTAAAAACTGAAGAAGCCTGTTTCCATCACTGAATAAAAAATAAAAAAGGTAATTGTGACTTTTTATCTCACATTTCTTACTTTTTTTTCTCAGAATTGCATATTTTTCTCAGAATTGTGATACATAATCGCAATTCTGACTTTTTTCTCGGAATTGTGAGATATAAACTTGCAATTGCGAGTTATAAAGTCAGAATTGTGGGATATAAACAATTTGCAATTCTGAGAACATATCAGTCTTTTATCCCCTAAAAACTGGAATTTGTAACTTGTAATTTCGTGTTTATATCTCAAAATTCTGAGAAAAAGACAGAATTGCGAAATACAAACTCATATTTGCAATATAAAAAAATCTGATTTGCAAGTTAATTCTTGCAATTGTTAGTTTATATCATGCAATTCTGAGAAAAAAGTTAGAATTGTGAAATGAAAGGTTGCAATAACCTTTTCTTCCACAAAAAACAGCTAATAAATAATGCCAAAAAGATAAAAATGAAGGTTTGAAGGTTTTACTGAGAAAAACTGTTTGCAAATAATTTAAGTCTTGTTTCTTAAAACAAAATAAAAATGTTTAAAGTACTAAAATTACTAAAACTAAATCTGAAAAACAAATGAAAGCTAAGTAGTAAAAATGAAAACAAATGACAAACGCATAAAACAAAATTACTAAAACTTAAGCTAAAATTAAAATAAAAAACAATAAAAGCTAATTCAAAATATTATTAACATTATATTAGTATGTTTATAATACTTAAATAACACTGTTAAAGACATAAGACCGACCTGAAGAGGAGCATCAGGGCCATGATGAAGGTTCTGAAATTATTGTGTTCATTGATCGCACTATCTTCCTCCGTATCCAGCGCCAAGTTTCCAAACAACTACAATATCAGAGAGAAAATACAAAACTAGTGCACACATCAATGATCTCACAGATGTGATCTCTCAGCAACCTTATGCCTTATATGAATGTGTTAATAGATGCATATTTAAGTTAATTTGGTCTTATTTAGTTTTGCAAAAACCAACAATGATGTTAAAACTAATTTCAAACAAAACAGCTGTTACCTGCATGCCAATGATGGCATAGATGAAGAACAGAATGGCAATGAGCAGGCACACATATGGCAGAGCCTGTAAATGGTAGACAGAAAGAGATTGAAAGAAGGAAATTAGACTGAATTTTGTGTTTTGCAAACACATCTACATCTCTTCAATACTGCATGAAATTATGCACTGCAATTATCCCATTTTTTTAGCAGATTCTTAGTCATGCTGGACTTGAATTTGAGGTATTAAAGTATGACTTTCTGTACCTTAAATGACTGAACGAAGGTCCAAAGCAGAATGCGAATGGTCTCGCCCTGCCTCAAGAGCTTAATGAGTCGTGCTGCTCGGAAGAGTCTCAGAAAACTCAGGTTTATGAAGTTATCCTGTGGAGATTAGATTGAGATGTATGCAGAAACGGAGACAGAGGAGAATGTTCCAGAAGAAAAGGGAGAAAAGAGTCCATGAAAGAAAGAGTGAGTGTAAGAAAGAGAGACAAATCACAATCAGTTTACTTAATAATGATAAATCTCATTTTCTTTAATAAAATAAAAGAATAAAATAATAACACAGAGAGAAAGTGGGTTAAAGTAATAGAGAAAATAGTTTCTTTATAAATGTATATAAATACATATAATGTAAAAAATAAACATAAAATGGCACTGACTCTAAAAAATGAAATAAAAAAGGACCAAATTAATTCAGGAGGGGCTTAAGAAAAACAATCAATAAATTGTAACAGTCATCATCCAATCATATATTAAAGCATAAACTTTTTTTAATCAAATGCACTGATCTGTTGAGACAGGCAAGGCACAGTATGGAAGCAGCCTGATGCAGTATAATATTTAGCAAATACAGGCATACGGAGTAGAATACCGACAACATTAGCCAATGGGGATTGGCTGTGTTGGTCATGTGATTCTCAACGGTCCGATCCACACATTTGGCATTTTAGAAGTACACAGTCCAGAACATAGAATTTCAGTGTTGTATTTTAAGCACAACTGACATATATATTGAGTTTAGACCTGGTACAATAACTAATAAATTGTCTCAACTGTGTGGACAGGTTATTGAGAATCACTCCCCCATTCCAGCATACACATATTTCAATGAGTGAGACGTAGCGCCCTCTTCCAAACAGAGGAGGTACTACAATAGTGCAAAACAGGCAGATGAGTCAAGAAAAGATAAGGTAATGAAAGGATAAGAATCTTCATGCAACTTTTGCTAAAGTGCATGGCATTCAGCGATGGCATGACATTGTCTATAACTACCTGTGCAAGTCTAAAGACATGTTTATGAGCAAAAACAGTGCCCTCATTGGTTAATGGGTAACCAGGAAGATTAGAACTACAGGTCACTAAGAGCAAAATTCAGCTGTTGAACTTTGTCTGAATCTCTTAATTTACTATAAAGTGGCCCTTCTACTTATATACAGCATACGTGATAAATGTGTTTGTATTAGGGTGGGTGGTTTGACTAAATGCTTACATGAGTAATTCTAAATCATTGTAATAGTATATATCACAATGTAGTTGTGTTTCTGGAAATTTGGTGAAAAATGTTAATAAATAATCCTGATTATTCTAGATTTCTAAGCTTCAAACCATTTCCAAAACATATCTCTCCCTGCAAAACAATAGACCAATTTACTGTTACAGTGATGACGTTTTTTGTGATCTGGTTGCAGAAAATGACAGTTTTCAATTGGCAATCAATGGAATCCATGGAATAAAGAATAAAAAAGGTAAATTTGAGTTTATATTTCAAAATTCTGACTTTATTCTCGCAATTCCAAGATTATGTCTCACAATTCTGATAAGAAAAATAAACTCGCCATTCTCTCTTTTGAGTTTATATCCCACACTTCTGACTTTTTTCCCCTCAGAATGGACAAACTCGCTATTGTTGAGTTAAATCGAGTTATAAAGTCCAAAATACAAGATATAAATTTGTGTTTGCGAGAAAAAAAGTCGGAATATGTTGAATAAAATAGGCTAATGAAAAATGTTACAGGTTTAAATAGTATTTCATGCTGTAACTGTAGGGCTAATATAATATGTCCCCTATGAACTGCATATGTGAATATTATGTAGACATATTGTTTAAATCAAATTTATGCTTTAAAAGTAGAGTAATCATAGCAGGTTTCACTCATAGTCTGTCTGTTTAAATGTCTGCATTTAGCTTCAAATGGCGGTTTTGATGACAGGTTTCTATAAAAATGATTTGCATTCCGATTCTGACATCCAAAGGTACAACAATACATTTTATCTCTTATTCTGTGGATTTATCCCGTTTCTCTCCACGTTACCAGTGATTTTCTGCAACCACTATGTGACGTCTACTCGAAATGGTAAACTGACACTTTTTTACCATTGTACCACCCAGAAAATATGAGAGTTAACATGAGCAGTTGTCCAACTGTCAAGCATCTTTGGGGTCATGGGTCATCAAACTGGAAGCACATGCTTTGAGGAAAGTGGGGAGGGAAGAGCGAGGCATTTTGGGTAATGGATGCATTAGAAGCCGAGAGAAAATTACAAACCAACCGGATTCTATGTGTTGTTGCAGTAGATGGATGCATACATGTATAGTGAGTGTGTGAGGGGATCGGATGGGTACACATGATGGATGGAAGATTCATGAGAGTTTCATAGTGCATTTTTGGTTTGTTTTGGATTGGATGGGTTTATCGCCAACAAATCAGAGGAACAAAGAAAGCATGTAAAAAGATAAAACAGGAATAAGTCGTTATGGATACAGTCAACAGGCTGATTAATCAAACACACATACGGTGGGTATTGATTCACTATTCAGGCTGTTCCAGTGGCCAAACTTAATTATAAGCTGTTCTTTTTTAAAGTCTAATAAATGTTAAAATTGATAGCTCTCAATTATACTGTAATGTTGAATGGTTATAGTCAGTGGTTAAATATTAGGGGGAAAAAATAAAAAATTCCTAGAGACATCAATAATATTGATATCAGTGATATCCCACTTAACAAATATACTGTCTTCATGTTGTTTCAACATTAATTTGAAGACTGAATGTGAAATTATTGCAATAGTAAAAGTACATTTTCAAACTTCAATGTTAAGTGGGATTAATCGTGATTAATTGCGATTAATTTCAGATGCGATTATTAGTATGCGATTATTATGCGATTTATGCGATTATTTAGTTTATGCGATTATTTAGTTTTTTTATTCAATTGATAGCACTAATACTAATACTAATATATATATATATATATATATATATATATATATATTATTAAATACACACAAATTAATGTATATATTTAAGTGAAATATGATATTTATGTACAAAATATTTGTATTTATATATAATATAAATGATAATATTATAAAATTATAATAAATACATATATTTGTAAATATTTCTTAAATATATACATGAATGTGTTTGTATTTATATATACTGAATATTTACAGAAAGTACACACACACATATTAGGCAAATTCAAACTTTTATTTTGTATGCGATTAATCACGATTAATTGTTTGACAGCCCTAATTATATGTAATTTTTTTAATTATTAATATATATATATATATAAATATATATATTAGAATTAGAAATGCTGACTTGTACTCAGTACTCAGTTAAGGTACTAAAATTGATCAAACTAAAATTACTAAAACTAAATTAAACTGGAATATATAGAAATTTAAAATGACAAATGTACAATTTAAATAAAAATGGAAGCTAATTCAAAATAGTTATAATTTGGTGATTACATATAAATAATATGAAAAATAGCACTGCTTATTTATATGTAAAGTTATAAGGAATAACAATCCACATCATGCAATGTGTGACCACTGGGAGAGCCCAAAAACTTCAGTGTAACACAGTGTAAAGTGTCTCTGTCTTATTTTTACAAACAGAGCAACCTAAAGGTAAGATAAGACACAACACCAGCACAAATACACACTCAAACACTGACATTTACACACAACAAACCATTACAACTACACACAACAATTATCACTAGAATGGACACATGATGTGGAGGACTGAACGGGTAAATATTCAAATAGACCAAAGTTTCTGCTGAAAAGTCATCTTTACCACATAAAGTTTGGAATTGTTGCAATTAAACCTTCCTTATTAAACACAATATGAAAAATGTGATAGGATGATGTACTAAACATACATTCAGTACTTAAATATTTATGTGCGTGAGAATAAAACTTTGTATTGTCCTTAAAAGAAGGGAAGTGATTAAAATGAGTTTTTTTTTTTTTTACATTGTCAGATCTGGCCATTTAGTTCCAACATGAATCAAGATGCAGTCTTTCGAAACTTGAACTTTCTGAAAATGCACTTACCCATAGCTCTGTCACTAAAATATCAGTGATGCTGCCGATAACGGACACAAAATCAAAAATATTCCAAGCATCTCGGAAATAATTCTGCAGAGGAACAAAAGGAGAGCGGGTGTTAACCAATCAGCTCAGAGTTCTCGGATAGCGAAGATCTGTATCGCCCAATCCCGTACTGACAAGACTATTAAAAAAAGTTTAGCCAATCAAATGGCTGTCCCCATGGAGACAGGCAGTCAAGTGCATTTTTTTCTAAACACATTTTTCTAAATGGGTTAAAAGAAGAACACATTTTAAAAATCTCAGGATGTATGAATTAATAATAGGTGATATCTTTAGTAATGCTAGGAAGAGCTGGATGTATGAATACGATCAGAGAGACTTACTCGGGCACCAAAGGCAATGATTTTCAGAACACACTCCATGAAGAAGAGTGTGGTGAACACTATATTCAGGTTCTTCAGGACTACATCGTACGCCATAGGGGCTCCATGGTACTGGAAGCACACAAAGAAAATTCAGACCCCATCAGATGCACAAAGACATTATTGTTGCTAAGGGAAGAAGGAGAAGAAGCTTGTACCTTCATCATAAGGACGATGGTGTTGAGCGCAATGAGAGCCATGATACTGTACTCAAACGGAGGTGACACCACAAACTGCCACATTCGGTACTGAAAGCTTTGCTTGTTCTGAGGCATGTGGCGCGTTAGAGGTTTGGCATTTATAGCAAAATCAATACAGGCTCTCTAGAAAACACAGAAAAAGAGAAAACAGTGAAAGAAGCATCTGACGTATCATGTTGCATGTTTGTTGCTGTGGAGAAAGAAGTGAAAAGTAAAACTGTGGACTTTCTATCTAGAATGTGGCTAAAAATAAAGAATGCAACCAGATGAATCATAATCAGTTGCTTTTGACCCAGAAACACATTTAAAATTGCAAGTCTCAGTTTTCCTATGATATACATGTCGTTTCTTATTAAATATTGTTGAGACATAATCATTTAAATTCTGGCTATAATATGTTGTTTATAAAAAATGGCAATTAGACATTATTTGTCAGAATTTGTAGATTTATTTAAAAAAAAATGAAATATGTCTATCTATGAAATGTAAATGTATGAGTTTAAAAATTGACATTTTCACAAATGAAACTTTTAAAACATAAACGACAAAATAGTCAATAGTCCACATTGTTTTGCTTATAATCACATTTCTACAAAACTGGCTCATTGCAAAACAAGTCTTGAATATTGGTTGAAATAGCACTTAATTATATGAGATTATTTCTCATTCAACTTTTTAACAATGAATAAATCTAAACAATGTCCGCCATCTTTGGGATGCACCATAGGATTAAAAGATTTATAAAATGCTGTCTTAAATTTTGGTCAAAATTAGTAGGGCCCTATGATTTTCGATACTGAAAAAACAAAGACGAAAACACGGAATCCAGTCATAAAAAACGGAATTTACTTTATAACATGGAATGTCAGAGAATTTGCCAAATTTTTGATGAATTAATTGTCTGCACATATTAAGGCACAAAAATACTATTTAAATATGAATATAAGTCTCTGTGTGAATCAATACCGCAAATGCGTGGTTTTGACGCTTGTAAGTATATGAAAAACATAATCTCTAGAATTGCTCTGAGAGTCACTTCATGAGCATTTGACCATTTCTTTTGAGAAAAACAATCGTCATATCATATAAAATCAGAGACTTGAAGGTCTTCACAGCAACCCGTCAAAATAAAAGTCGAGTTTAACCTGAAGAAACTGTGACAGAAATATACTAATAAATGTAATGATAGTATTTATTATTAAAACTTTTTTTTAAGGAATACATTACATTGTAATACATTGTTTTACCACCTCTAGTGTTAATTTCTGTTGGAACCTGCAGCGACATGTATTTCTTGGTACGTATTTTGCGTCTAGTGAAAAAGTTCCCACAGGTATGTTTCCGTCATGAGATCAATTAGAAATCAGGCTTGTTTGCTGGTTCACTCATGTGAGTAAATTAGCAAGTACCTCATTCTTTTCGAGGCTGTAGTCCTCCATCATCTTGTCTCCTTGCTCCTGGAAAGTGATGATGATGAGAGCTACAAAGATGTTTACGAAGAAGAAGGGGAAGACAACGAAGTACACCACGTAAAAGATGGACATTTCCATCCGGTACCCCGGGCTCGGGCCCTGGTCCTCATAAGTGGAGTCCACCGAGTGTTTCAACACCCTGAAAGAGAAGCGACAAGAAGAGGGCGATGACATAAAAGGAGAGATAATAAGTCACCAGAGATGTATGTGCAGTATGTGAGCACATGTCAACTCACTGCGGCCATCCCTCTCCGGTGGACACAGTAAAGAGAGTAAGCAGGGCCCAAAGCACGTTGTCGTAGTGGAAATCGTACTTCTTCCACTCCCGCTTCTGCGATTTGACCTCGTTATCGCGCTCGTATACCAAATATTCGCCCCTGAAACACAAATACACATGCATAATTAAGCAAACAGCCATTTTTAAATAAAGATGGGCGAGTATTTGTGTATTATTGTGGACCATGTTGCCAAATTCATGTCCATTGTGGTACACTTTCACATGCAAAATTTCAATTTTTTGACATTTGACTGCCATCTTTCATTGCAAGTCATCTCTACTTACCTGCAGTCACGGGCAAACTCTTTAGACTCGTCAGTGCAGTAGAAGAATCGTCCCTTAAACAGCTGTACGGCCACCACAGCGAAGATGAACATGAACAGCATGTAGACAATAAGGATGTTCAACACGTTCTTCAGAGAGTTCACTACACAGTCAAACACAGCCTGGGAGAAAGAGACACTAGTTATTAGTATAGTATGCTAACTTGGCTAACAAAACAAGATAACATGTATACAGTGTCTTGCAAAAGTATTCATACCCCTTTATTTATTTATTATTTACATTTTGTTATGTTGCTGCCTTATGTTAAACTACTTTTTCCCCACATCAATCTACACTCCATACCCCATAATGACAAAGCAAAAACAGAACTGTCACAAAAAAAAAAGTACATTGCATAAGTATTCATACCCTTAACTCAGTACATAGCTAAAGCACCTTTTCAGCCTCAAGTCTTTTTCAGTATGAAGAGGTATGAATACTTTCGCAAGGCACTGTATGTGTAGGTGTTTGTGTGTGCAGCTATGATAGTACTTTTAGTTTGGGAAGACGTTTGATGGTCTTGAGTGGACGTAGTACCCTTAGGACCCTCAGAGACTTGATGATACTAATGTCTTTTCCCTTACTGCTCCCCCTGTGGATTGAAGACAAACAACAGGATATCAATATGCTGTATGGTGAGACATTGCAGACTTTTTAAAAGACCTTTTCCATCACATTTCACTTCTAAGCCATTCGTTGGGCTTGCTTTTTCTCTAAATGTAGAAGATAGATTCAATATCACCATGCAACAGTTAATACCAAAGTAACTTTCATGTATTAGACTGATATTTGTGGAATGTTTATCATCAAAAATCTTTTTTTTTTCTTCAAGCAAGTCTTCACAGGCCTTCAGATTCACAACCATTGCAGGTTTCTGGTCTACTTGTTACCTTCTGTGGGCATTCCAAAAGCATAACACATTCAAGTAAGTATCAAAACTGTCAGGCATTTTCCGGTGCAATGCCCAGCCAAACCTCTTTCTTTCTTTTTAGTTTTTAGCTGTGTTAGAGAAGACAGGGGAATGGAGGTCTGGGATATGGAGGCTGTTTGTGTTAATCGTAGGTAACATGACAAGACTGAGGGTTCATTGAGATGCAGAAGGCTAGCGGACTTGAGTCCAACTGTATCTTGTCCCTAGAAGAACTTGTGGAAGCTCAAACCAGGAGACAAAGACAAGTTACAAGGACATTTCATTGCATTCAAACCAATAAGGAAACAAAACTGAACTGTTGATTAACCTCCTGCCTCCAAAGCACATTTGGATTTTTAAGATATTCAAGAAATGCTGGCCGTTTGGAAAAATTTTGAACTGGCCATTTTAAAGAACTCAATGTTCAACGGCACAATGGCGTAAGTCTGTCTACACTGGATGCATAAAATTTGCTTATCCCAAATATTTACTAAAATAGAAATAATGCTGTATTGACAGCAAACACTAGACTTTGCAATGGTTATTTTAAAATAATAAAATTAAAAATGGCATTAAATAAATAATATTTTAAAAAATAAATGAATGAATGAATAAACAAATAAATAAGTAAACAGGTTAAAAATAGGTATTTAATTATTATTATTAAGTATTATTAATAATTATAAAATTGAAATTCAGAGTACAAAACTTCTAAAAGGGGGATTTTAGACCAAAAATAAAAGATTCAAAAGCTCACTGATGCTCCAGAAAGAAAAATTATGCATTAAGAGCCAGGGGTGTAAACTTTTGAATGGAATGAGGATGTGTACATTTTTCTTATCTTGCTTCAATATCATATTTTTTTCATTTAGTACTGCCCTTCCGAAGCTACAGAAGACACATGTTCCCCAGAAGACAGAATAAGTTAAATTTACCCTGATATTCAAATTCTAAAGGTTTTCACCCCCCTTAATGCATTATTTTTCCTTTTGGAGCATCAGAGCGTTTGAATCGTCAGTAATAGTTGCATATGAGTCCCTCAGTTGTCCTCAGTATGAAAAGATGAATCTAAAAAGAGTCATTGTTGAAAAGGGTTCAAATACACAAAAATGCTGAAGACAGCGGGCAGTTTAACTGTGCAGGACAAACAAGGGACTTGTGAATAACTATCACTAAAATAAAACAAAAACACACCTGTGAATCAGTCAAGTCAGTAACAAATAAAAAAGTAGCACGAATTTTGTATGATCCCTCTTATTTTGGTAAAATAATTAACATTTTGCAGATTGCCTGCAAGGTGTGTGTAAACTTTTGACTTCAACTGTATAGCTAATAACATTAATAGCAAAAATGTAAACAGAGAGACAGATGGCTGGAGCAGTCTGGAGTAGACTAGTGTAATGTTAGTGCCATCTCAAGCCATATGCGCCCAGTGTAGACAGTGTTAGCCATCAAGGGTGAATCCTTATTGACCCAGGATCAGTCTTGTGAATGTGGCAGGGGTATTTCTAAGTATTTACACAGGTCCCAAACACAAACAGAGAACTCTTCAATCAAGCAGCCAAGACAGCTGTCTTTAACTATGAACTTCCAGGTAAGTCCCAGCTGAAGACCGGCCAGCTCATGGCAGATTGATTGAGTCGGAGCGTTGGAAAAGGTCCAGTTTACCGATAATCAATTACTCGCTCCTGACTGTGCTCAGAGAAGGGTGTGCAGTACCGTAACGGTGTGCAAAAGTGTGATCACTTCAGTAACTTTGCGTTCAGTCGTTTAGGTCCACAGATGGACCCGTTAGAACCAACGTAAGTCACGGCAGAATAAAACAAGCAGTGAAATGGAGAGAACCAGAGAGGATGAGCAAAGAGCAAGGGAGGATGGGTTGGGAAGGGAAAAAGAAAGAAAGAGAGAGAAGCCATCGCGTGAGCTGGACGGTAGCCGTGCGACAATAAGGAGGGGAGACTTTACCGAGAGAGGCTCCTGTTGATCACCAAGGCGTAGACATAAGAGAGGGTCAGAGACAGACAGCGAGAGAGGAATACACACACAGAAAAATAGAAAGAGAGACAGAAAAAGAAACAAGATACTGGGAGTGGCTTGGCAGAGGAACAACATCAATATGAGAGACAGACAGACAGAGAAAGAGGACCAAACAAAAAAACCTCAGCGCATGATTAAAAGAGTTGAAAGCCCCTGTGTTCAGATATTGTAAAGTGCAAACCAAGTCAACCAGAATTAAAGACGCACTAAGCAGTGTTTTACACTTCTGACAAATAAAATTGTTGCATAATTGATCACAGTTGATAATTATTCTTGAATTGGTCATTAAAAACAATTGCTTTTGTATAATTTGTGGGATGTGATCCAATAGGTGTCAGTATTGAAACTTTGCTTAATGCGTCTTTAAATAATGTATTAAAAAATTCTATAGACATATATAATATAATTAACCATTGCTAAGCACCACCTACTTGGTTAGTCTTATCCACTCACACAAGCTTTGGAATAAATTGGAGATTTTTAGTGAACTGTGCGGTAAAAACCGAAAGGTTATCATTCGTTCACATTGCATATCTGTTTAAAACTGTCTGTAAACTGTTGTTGTGTAACAGTTGCAAAGGCAACTATAACGCTGGAGGGAGGGGCTTAGCAAAGGGTCAATCAGTTTTAAAGGTATAGTTCACCCAAAAATAGAAATTCTGTCATTGATTACTCACCCTCATGTCGTTCCAATATCGTAAGACCTTTGTTTATCTTCAGAACACAAATTAAGATATTTTAGATGAAATTCAAGTTTTCTGACCCTGCATAGACAGCAACGCAATATGCGTATAGTCCATGTGACTATCTGTGGTTTCACTTTTAATGCTTTCATAGCTTCATAACATTAAGGTTGAACCACAGATGTCACATGGACTATTTTAACATGTCCTTACTACCTTTCTGGGCCTTGAACGTGTCAGCTGCCTTGCTGTCTAGCAGGTTCAGAAAGCTTTTGAATTTCCTTAAAAATTACTTAATTTGTGTTTCAAAGATGAACAAAGGTCTTACAGGTTTAGAACAACATGAGGGTGAGTAATTAATGACAGAATGTTCATTTTTGGGTGAACTATCACTTTAAAATCTAGAGAGAATCCATTTAAAGGCTGTTGAGAAGTCTGATAGGAATAAGTAGTGTACAGATCTGAGTTGAGATCAGATCTGTCTGTTTATTTCTCAACCAAGCTCATTATCTGAGAAAAGATCAGCACTTACAATTATAGTGTTATATAGTGAGTACTCGAAAATCTGATCTCTCCTCTGATCTCTCCTCTAGAAAGTCTATTCGTTGCCAGCACACAGATGCAAGATTGTATTGTACACTGATATTTATATGCCCTGATGCCCTGATTTTTAAATACACTTTTAAGTTTGGGATAAGTCGTAAGATGTTTTAATGTTTTTGAAAATCTTATATGTTTACATTTATTTAATCAAAAATACAGTTAAAATGGTAATATGAAATATTACAATTCAAAAAATTAAATCAAAGTGTGCTGATCTGGTCATCAAATTTAGCTGTTTTTTTAGTGATTAACGTATGCTCGCGATTGCTACACACACACCTGAGTCTGCTGCTCTTCGTTGTATTGACTCTGACTGAATCATTCTCATACACTAACCCCTGCCAGGTTTTTGGCAGGTCTTTACTCTGGGCCTGTCCCCAATCAATATCTAAGGATTCAAACTTGTCACACTTATAGATTAGGACAACCCACTGCAGTAGGGGAGAATCCTCCCTCTGCCATGCCAACTTTCAAAGCAGGGGGAGATTCTCGACACCTTAGCACACTTTATCAGACACTCGAGCCGGAATGGAGGTGGAATCCATAACTGACTGCAGTGGAGCCAAAATGGCCGCCACACTGCAGTCGCCTCAAGGTGGCAGTGTAGGACGGTATTTGTTTAAGCAGCACATAGAGTCCTCAACGCATACACACGGTTATTGGGTTACATGCTTCTAATTTGGTATTTGTATTAACTTCATTCTTCATTCAGAATGAAGGTAGCAAAAGCATAATCATTTGTTGAGTTGTATTCTGAAATTGCAACTGCAAGCCTTTCCTCCACCAAAACAAGCTATTCTGGGTAATCTGAGATGCTTGTGTGTCATGTGATAATGCATATACCCAGAATGCATCCACTTAGAAAGCATTAGCCAGTGGAGAGAATTGTTCACTTAAAAATAAACTTTATTCACCCTCATGTTGTATCAAACCTGCACACTGTTAGTTTTAGCATTAGACACTAAATAAGACTTAAAAATGTACAGGTTTGAAACAACATAAGAGAGAGTAAATAACCACAGGTAATAATGAAAAGGTATAACCTTTCATTTGGCGTGTGTGAGTGCGAGAAAGAGAATGAGATATACAACAACAGATGAAGGACAGAAAATGAACGAACGTCAAAAACACCATGAGGAGCAACTGTCAACCTGGAGTCCTTAACATATCCTTCTATATCTCTTGTTTTCTCTCTTTTTCACTAACAAATGATAAACAGCTTGACAGCTGGAATCTGTCCAAGGAAGCTTAGTGCTGATGGAGGGAGAGGAGAGGACAGGAAAGAAGAGGAAAGAAAAGGTGAAGGGATAGGATGGGGAAGAACTGTTTTTAGGAATGAGAACAGGAAGAGACACAGGACAGGGTTGATAGAGTGGAGAGGCTTCATTTAGACTAGGGTCAGGGGAGGAGGATAAAAACGGGGCGTTTGCGTGTGGAGTGATTTTGAACTCAAAGCAGTTTAAAACTATAAGACTATGTGTATGCGAACATAT